>JACXGJ010004366.1:0-45831 GCA_016801105.1 Esox niger
CCAGAGAGGTGGACTACAGTGCTGTGGGTCTTAAACCTCCAGAGAGGTGGACTACAGTGCTGTGGGTCTTAAACCTCCAGAGAGGTGGACTACAGTGGTGTGGGGCTTAAACTTCTAGACAGGTGGACTACAGTGGTGTCGGTCTTAAACCTCCAGAGAGGTGGACTACAGTGATGTGGGTCTTAGACCTCATAACTCACAGTTTTTCTTGAGACTGGTTCAGAAGTGCCAATGCTGTGGTCATTTCTGAGGCTATGCTTTTGGGGTAACTATCCACTGCAATCCATCCATCCCTGCTTTGAAAAGTCAGTTATCAAAGTGCTAATTGTCAGAACTCTTTCACAGCTGACACATAAGCACTGCTAACTGACAATCAACCTAGTGTGACCTCTGCTGGTGTGGTGGTCATAGCAATTCAATTATTTTAAAGTAACAGTCATTTTCCATGTGCTGTTTCTGTTATTTCATCCACCCCCTGTATATTTAGAGGGAGATATGGGGAGAGAGAGATACTGTAATGGTATGTAAGATGGTCTGACCTCTGTTGCTGCAGATCTCCTGATTGCTCCATGCAGCTGGGATGAAGGAGGGGGGTTGGTGATGGTTGTGTGTGTGTGGTTGTCCCTGTGGACTGCAGATTGATCTCCTCTCCTGTCCTCCCATTTAATGACCTGTGTTTACACAGCCACGACGGCCCCGTCTGTGTGTGTGTGTGTTTTAGATAGGGTGGGGGCCATGCAGGACCAACACTATTGATCTCAACTAACTGCAGGATGAATGACTGGAGCTTTAACCACCTCTCACACACTATGGCAGAGGTGGAGCGCAATATACACATATACAAACCTTCAGGACTTCTGTTGAAATTAAACTAATATTAATGACTTAACCCCACACTCACCTAACCACTGCAATTGTTTAACGTCATTTCAAAACAGGACAATCTATTTGTCAACTAAATGCTTCTTCAACTTTCAAAACTGACACAAACAATGTTAGTATGATCACCAATGCAAACTAACGTTTCTCCCCAAACTTACTAATGGGAATAGAGTGTGAAACAATGTCTCACAATTTACAGTCAATTATGTATATGTCAATTACATGTAACATTCACAGTCAAATTTGATGGATTTGAAAATAGTTGAGTGTCTTGCACAAGAGATTCTAAAACGTTTCCTCAGCAACGTCCACTTGCTACATGTATTTTATTTATTCCAGAACTGGTACAAACATTATAAATCCGATGAGCTAGGTTAGGTTGCACCAACTGGTTGCATTTTTTTTTCTTAAATGCTAGTTCAAGTGTAGTAACGTCCAATGTTATGATAAGAATGTCCACACAACAAAAATAGCACAAGTCAGGCATAAGTAATGTGTGTTCATGAGATTAGAAGATTCTTGGTGATGGTTGCTATGCAGTGCTCGTTGCTTAGTTACAATCCATTTCTAAAAGTAAGTTCAGGTTACAGAATAACTAGCTTCCAAGGCACAAATGAGTCCAAGTAAAGGAACAGCTCAGACTCCATGAATCCTATACATCTGTACAGCAAACATCTGGTCAATTCTTTAAGGCTAGTGACAGTCGTCATATTCGCCCTCTGTGCTGTGGACCAATTAACGCTGATCAACTCCCCCATCGTGTTCTGAAATGTTGGACCAAGAGCACCATATATTGAACAAATCAAGCCAGCTAAATAGTAGAACCTCTCAAAGCACCAGAGACCAAGTTTCCCGGGCAGGCTCCTTTGAACAAAAGCAGGAGTTAGAAGTAAAGAAAATGTTGATTTCAAATGTTGATTTCAAATAAAGATTAACTATGGCTGGAGGCTTGAAGCTATTTACATAGTATTGCAGGTAACGGTTCGGCCTTCTGAACTAGTTGAATGACAGCAAAAACTAATTCAACGCTACTCTCTACACATGCACGTTTTACTTTCACTTTGGGTCAACTACCTTACAGACGAGACTTAATAGCCCATTGCTCAGTGCTACTTTTCTCACTTTAACAGGAATTGAGAGAACTGTATTTTAGTAATCAGGAAATAACTGAAGGATTTTGCTGGCTCCTGTCTACTGTTACTCATTTGAACTGTGATGACTGTCTTACAGATGCCAGTGGAATAGATGATGCTGCTTTTCCATTTGACTAACAGGCATTTGATGGAAGGATGCACTTCGTGTTTACCCAAAATAACTACTAGTGAGTTCATGTTGGAAACATTACAATTTCTCTAGAACTGGAGATATATTATGGAATAATTATGAATGACCATTCCATTTAATCAAAACTATGCCAAAATGTTCACATTTGTTTTCTAACACATGAAAACAGCGAGCATTTCTAGTACCACTCACTGTTTCATTTGATTAAATTGTAAAAAATAAAACACACATACAAAATATGTCACTGTCTTTGAATAAACCCCTAACATGATTTGGATATGTCTCATCTAAACCATTACTTGTTTACTCTAACTCAGATAAGGATGGAGAAATCTAACACCTACAGCACATCCAATAAGCATTGCTTGTGATTGTGGACACATTTCTGAAACGGTCCTTTCTACTTTCTAAAATCCCATTAGAAGTTGAGTTGGCAACTAGCCAAGATGCTTCCAAGTGTGTTTTGAATGTACACATAGCATAGATCTGTATTAACCACATGGATCTGTATTAACCTCATGGATCTGTATTAACCACATGGATCTGTATTAAATACACCTACAGTCAATGACGTAGCAGAACATCCTTCTGTGAATAGGTCATCTTATTGTGGTTGTGTGTGTATGTGTGTACAGTGTTACCTACGTATATTTGCGAAGAGCAAGGAAAATGTGACTTTGCAGGGTTATTTAGCCAGGCCCACTCTTTTAGGCACAGGTGTTATGTTTCAGGTGAAGGCAACAAATTGGGTTGGGGCAAAAATTAGGTTAGATTTAGTAGTTAGTGTTAAAATTTAGGTTAATGAGTCAGGAGGAATTGGTCCACACAAAGATAGCAAAACAAACGTGTGTGTGTGTGTGTGTGTCTCCAGACAGTGTTCCAAACAAAGCGGGAGGACTAGCAGCAAAACGGATCAATACTGCCTGAACTGTGTCGCCTTTTGATGATGCAGATTATAATGTGGACGGATCGATGTCTGTTCCACCGTGTTCTTTGATGTGGATTCTCCTCACTGGACTCAGGAGATGCTATCCTTTCCCTCTCAGTCATCTCCCTCTATCACTCTCTTGCTCTCAATTCCTCTCGCTCAGCCCTTTGGCAGCAGTAAGAAGCCATGGATAATCTATACTCCAACAGCCCCTAGTATGACTAATACAGAGAAGGAACAATAATGGGGGAGAGAAAGAGAGGCATGCAAGGAGAGAGGCAATGGAAAACAAGAGTTGACAGTGGAGAAGAAACGAACGATAGATGTGTGAAAGTCAGGTAAGAATCAGAATTAGAACTGAATAAGGGACAAACAGAAAAAGTAGTGAAAAAGAGTGGAGTAGAGAAAAAAAGGTGATGCTCTATAGGTGGTAAAAATGCTATAGATGGTACCTGGGAAAAGTGAGGGTTAGGTTTAGGGTAAGGATTAAGTTTTGGGAAAATATATTTAAAAAAAATTAAAAAGTTACTGTAAGGAATAGTAGTTATTTAATTTAAATTATGTTGTTAGTCAGTAGATAATCTGTAAAGCATCTATAGACATACATTTGGGACTCAATACAAATAGTAACCAAAATAAGAATGAGGCCAATTCCAATGCAAATCCTATATAACCACCGCATGCATTTCAACACTTTCCCAACAAGACCATCATTCCAAGGCTCTCCCTGGCAACAGTGTTGGATTACTGACAGCACCTCCCACTTTTGGTGTGAGAGGAAGTGATGGCATGTGTCATGGGAAGTGGTTGTGTTGGCCATAGGGACAGGCCAAACTAATTTCACACTCCCCTGGTACCCAGAATGCCCCTGGAGCTACCACAGGGTGGACAGATGGTCACATGGAGAGAATGAGAAAAAGAGAGAGAGATGGAGAGAGATCAAGTTGGAGTGAGAAAGAAATGAAAGAAAGGGGAAGATTATGTGTAAATGAGTGGCTAATATTTTCAGTGGACCATGTCATTTAAGGACAACCTATCTCCCCTCAGATGCCCAAAGGCTTACACTAGTTTAACTTTATTGAGTAATATTACTCATTTACAGACATGTCACTTCTTACAAAAATAAAACATTTTTTACATAAAATTACATACAACCAAGAGACGCGATGGGCATCAAGAACTCCGCACTCTCCCTCTCTCTTTATCTGGATCTTACTCTACCTCACTCTTCTCAACCCATTTCTGGGTCTCTTTCTGAATCTTTCTTCTCTCCCCCATCCAGCCTTTCTCTTCTCCTCTTCCTTCTATCTTGGTCTTTCTCCACCATTCTCTCTATCTCTCTCTCTGGGCCTTTCTCTCTATCTCTCCCTCTCTGTCTCAGTAAGCATCTCATATCAATTGAGAATAAAAAATAAACAGTGCATCTTGTTAGAGAACATCTTACACTGACATACAGGAAAGCTGCACTACCACCAATCCATTTGCACACGATGTGCCATTATCAACACACTGCAACAGCGTTACTAGACAGACACACTGGAGAGAATGAACCAAAGAAAACAGAGCAAATTGGAACGCTACCTAAACCGAGAACGTAAAGCGGCAGAATAGAGCACTGTGACAGACCATAAATGAAGACAGACCCTAACAATGTACAGACCCAGTGAACAAAGCCTAGCTATTGACAATGCTCTACCAAGGCAGACCTGGCACCCGTGAGAAGATTTTTTTCTCTGCCCACAAATGAGGTGGAATTCAAGCAGCACTTTTCATCACCAGACCAATATACCCAACGGTCAGAGGTACATACAGGGCCCTTGTATTCAGACCCCTTCATTCTGGCCACATTTTATTGCATTATGAGCATCATCTTTAACAGATTTTAGTTTCAGGTGTGTCATTCCAAATCATGTCCTATCAATAGCATTAGCTAGAATATTCTAGAGACATCAAAAGGATGCTCAATGGAATCAGGACGCATCAGAGCTCAATTTGGAGGGTCATGGAAACGGGACTACTTGGGGACATGAGTAGCTATGGCAGTCCCATTGAATGATTAACATTCAATAAATAGGCAGACATTTCTAAAATCATGTGGTCATTATGGTGTATTGCCTTCAAATTGATGCCAAAACAAATAGATTTCATTCATTATAATTTCCATAAAACAGCAAAATGTAGAGAAAGCGAAGGGTTTATTACGTTCCTCAGATATCCCAAAAATTGGGACTGCCAATATATTTGAACCATCTCTCATACACGACTGCCGGGTGGCCTGTCTCACCTGAGGCGTCCTCTAGGAGCGTGTCCCAGAGGAGCGTGTCCCAGAGGGTGTCCATGCGCCCTCCTGACGCCCTGCTCCACCTCATGCAGATGACTGTGCAGTGAGGGAGAGCGGGAATGGGAAGAGCGGGAGCTGCCTGTGCTCTGGAGACTGCTGTCTGGCAGCTCTCCATGACGAGTCTGGAATACAACACACACAATCTGTTACACATACACCATATGTCTCTGTCACGCACATTCAAGCACCCAGACACAGGCAATAAGGTAGGTACCAACACACACGTTTGTTGTACTATCCTCCTGTAAACTGGGGGATTGATTCCCTATTTTACCAACCCCCGGACCCTCAACCTATTGTAAGTTGTAAGGACCAGCTGAAAAACCATGCGGGAACCATTTGGGAGTTTTCACTATAGTTCACTATATTTCTGATGTATTGTGAAAACTGGATCACACACACACACACACACACACACACACACAGTGTGCATCTCTGTCCATCTGTCTCTCACCTCCCCCAGACTGGCGTGTTGTTGATGTTGCCCCAGTGCAGGCAGGCTCCTCAGGGAGGGGACAGGGGAGTGACCCTGTCGACCGTGACCAAGACTCTGCCCCAGACTGGGACCGCTGTCCCCATTGAGGTTGTTGTCGCTAGCGGAGCGCAGTAGGGAGCGGGGCGACTGCAAGGGCAGGCCACCCGCCAACACGCGCCTACGGTTGGTGTAGGAGGGGGTCTCCCTGAAAGGCACTATGGGGAAGAACACAGCGCTGGTCAAATCAACACGATGCTGTAGCTCCCTTAAAACGCCTCTTAACTTTACATGTTCATCTTATGGCATTGGAGGACTCAGGGATTTTATTTCCATCAAACACTAGATGGCACACCTTTCACAGGCAGCAGACCCATTGTCCACAGAATTATACAGCACGTACACATCACCAGGGATAATTACTGAATGGTTCATTACAGTGTCGTTGGCTGCAGTGATTTTCTCTGGGCGACATTGATTCTGTGTATGTATACCGTTTAATAGTATATATTTATGCTCTATTCATATGAGTTGGTCATTGGCTGAATCCCCCTGATGAAACAGCTGGTTGTGGGATCAAACCTCCACTAGGGCATTAACACATGCGGACACTGAGACTTGACTGAGTGGTCGAGGAGATGACATTACTTTGCAAGCAGACTCATGGAAGAGTGTACTCCCCTATCCTATTACCCACATTCATTTAGGATGATGGTCGTTTGCATCCTATTTGTCAATCTTTTCATAGAAATAAATGCTGCACGTTAACAAACAGTATGCTATTTAATAAGTAGTCATTTCAAATAACTATTTGTGAATTCCCCTTTGTGAATGTGATTTGCATGATGACGCACTCAGGTCTCATTTCATACAAGTGCATTCTGTTCACTCTCGTCACCTCCACTCTTTGATAAGGCCAGAGAGGACATGGCAGAGAGGCGAGAAGGTGAGGGCAGTTGTTTGACAGTCACATGGAGATGGCCTAAATGGTGCTGCACAGCCTGGAACAGAAGCTATTGTGGCACAGATACGACTTATTTTGTTCTCCATGTGACTGATCGAAGTAAAATGTTGCTTGACTGCTGTAGATATAGTGCATTCCATATCTATAAGCATGTGATAAATGTGGTGTAACAGATCTCAACCATATTATTTAGGAGTTAAATTACTATATCATATATTTATAGCTAAAATAAAGAAATGTTTCTTATATTTATTCATGTTATGTTCTGCAAAAGCTCGAATTAAGGTATAAATAGATTAATAATTTTCGTGACAACATAGTGTCATCAATATAACTCCAGTGTTACTGAATGTGCCAAAATCATTTTCAAATAAATGCTTCAATAAACATATTTTGTCAAAACTGCCACATTTCTCCTGCTGGAAAGCCTAGGTGACATAGGTTATTTTCAATGGACAATGGTGCATGAAGCTATGGACCGTTCTAAATCATCTGAGTGACTGTCAATATATCGAATTGGATTGTTGAGGATGAGAAAATTCTCTTCTGTTGTAAAGTTGGTCATTCTGGGCAATAAATCTCACACAAACGATCTCTGATTTCAAAGCATTCAAAGTCAAATTACAATAATTTCAAATCCCCCTATTCATCAATTATGTAAAACTAAGATTATAACAATATAGAAGATTTTTGTTTTCCTTTTAATGTACTCAAAGGAAAGTCTAAAATGTTTCTATAAAAACATGTATATAGCACTTCTAAACATTACACAGGCACAAAACTAAATGGTAAAGGAAAAGGGCTTTTGAATTTTTTATTGCTAATGACATTAAACACTTGTATTATTATTATTATTATTGTTATTTTATTATTTCGTAAAAGAAATTGGGACAATATGCAAACAAAGATTTCTAATCACAGCATGTCTTTTTAATTCCCCATTTCAGACTAATGGCAACTTCAAAGTATGATGTGCTTACTAGTTGGATAAGCCATTATCTGCCCTCTGTTAAGTAAACTAATGTTGGCTACGTTAATGAAACAATTAATCTTATTTCACTATTTACACTCCTCTGTTTTTTCAGATTACCAAACGGTTCACCGGACACATTTTTCTGACAGGCAGAAACCAGTTGATTCCATTTGAGTAAGAAACACAACGGCAGTGGCTAACAGAGGAGTAAGTGTGACATTTTGTTTTATTTATTTAAATGCAATTTAACCTGGAAAATCTATTGATAAGCAATTCTACCTGGCCAAAGGCATTGAATTGCAAGATAACAAAAGAACAAAGGAACAATATACATAATGAAACACCAATTTACAACCCTGTTTCCAAAAAAGTTGATGATGCAATGATGTGCAAATCATTTAAATCCTCTATGCAATAGAAAATAGTACAAAGTCAACATATCAAATTTTGAAACTAAGAAATTGTATTGTTTTTTTGGAAAAGGCATGCACACTTTGAATTTGAGGCCAGCAACACGTTTCAAAAAAATTGCGACAGAGGCAACAAAAGACTGGAAATGTTGTGTAATGCCAAAAACTAAACCTGGTGGTTTATCACACACATCTAATTAGGTCAATTGGCAACAGGTCAGTAACATGATTGGGTATTAAAAGATCATTCCAAAGAGGATGAGTTTGTCAGAAGTGAGGATGGGATGTGTTCACCACTCAGCGAAAGACCTCTCGGTGAAATAGTACCACAAGAATAACGTAACACAACGTAAAAGTTCAATGGTTTTGGAGATCTCATTATGTTCGGTACACAATAGCATTAAAAGATTCAGACAATGGGGGGTAATCTCTGTACTCAAGGGAAAAAGCCAAAAACCAATATTGGATGGCCATGATCTTCAGGCCCTCATCTTCAGCACTGCATTAAAATCAGACACGATTCTGAAGTGGAAATACCTGCATGAACACAGTCCGTAACAGCATCCGCAAATGCAAGTAAAAACGCTATCATGCAAAGAAGAAACCATGCATGAACAACCTTCTGAAACGCCAGTGCTCATGGCAGGCGTGACTTACACATTTGTAAGGGCACCATTAATGCTGAAAATATACAATGGTTTTGGTTCAACATATGCTGCCATCCAGATGATGTCTTTTTCAGGGAAGGCCTTGCTTATTTCAGCATGCAGGACAATGCCAAAACACATTCTGCACATACAGTGGGGAGAACAAGTATTTGATACATTGCTAATTTCACAGGTTTTCCTACTTACAAAGCATGTAGAGGTCTGTAATTTTTATCATAGGTACACTTGTGATACGGAATCTAAAACAGATCCAGAAAATCACACTGTATGATTTTTAAATAATTAGTTTGCATTTAATTGCATGACATAAGTATTTGATACATCAGAAAAGTTTGTTTGCAATTACAGAGATCATACGTTTCCTGTTGTTCTTGACCAGGTTTGCACACATTGCAGCAAGGATTTTGGCCCACTCCTCCATACAGACCTTCTCCAGATCTTTCAGGTTTCAGGGCTGTCGCTGGGCAATATGGACTTTCAGCTCCCTCCAAAGATTTTCTATTGGATTCAGGTCTGGAGACTGGCTAGGCGACACCAGGACCTTGAGATGATTCTTACGAAGCCCCTCCTTAGTTGCCCTGGCTGTGTGTTTTGGGTCGTTGTCATGCTGGAAGACCCAGCAAAAACCCATCTTTAATGCTCTTACTGAGGGAAGGAAGTTGTTGGCCAAGATCTCACGATACATGGCCCCATCCATCCTCCCCTCAATACGGTGAAGTCGTCCCTTTGCAGAAAAGCATCCCCAAAGAATGATGTTTCCACCTCCATGCTTCACGGTTGGGATGGTTTTCTTGGGGTTGTACTCATCTTTCTTCTTCCTCAATTTTTGTCTCATCAGACCACATGATGAGACAAAAATAAAGCTCTATTTTTGTCTCATCAGACCACATGACCTTCTCCCATTCCTCCTCTGGATCATCCAGATGGTCATTGGCAAACTTCAGACGGGCCTGGACATGCGCTTGCTTGAGCAGGGGGACCTTGCATGCACTGCAGGATTTTAATCCATGATGGCGTAATGTGTTACTAATGGTTTTCTTTGAGACTGTGGTCCCAGCTCTCTTCAGGTCATTGATCAGATCCTGCCGTGTAGTTCTGGGCTGATCCCTCACCTTCCTCATGATCATTGATGCCCCATGAGATGAGATCTTGCATGGAGCCCCAGACCAAGGGAGATTGACCGTCATCTTGAACTTCTTCCATTTTCTAGTAATTGTGCCAACAGTTGTTGCCTTCTCATCAAGCTATTTATCCTGTAGCCCATCCCAGCCTTGTGCAGGTCTACAATTTTATCCCTGATGTCCTTACACAGCTCTCTGGTCTTGGCCATTGTGGAGAGGTTAGAGTCAGTTTAATTGAGTGTGTGGACAGAGGTCTTTTATACAGATAATGAGTTCAAACTGTTGCAGATAATACAGGTAATGAGCGGAGAACAGGAGGGCTTCTTAAAGAAAAACTAACATGTCTGTGAGAGCCTGAATACTTACTGGTTGGTAGATCATCAAATACTTATGTCATGCAATAAAATGCAAATTCATTATTTAAAAATCATACAATGTGATTTTCTGGATTTTTGTTTTAGATTCTGTCTCTGACAGTTGAAGTGAACCTATGATAAAAATTACAGACCTCTACATGCTTTGTATGTAGGAAAACCTGCAAAATCAGCAGTGTATCAAATACTCGTTGTCCCCACTATATAACAGCATGGCTCCATAATAAAAGAGTCCAAGGGCTAAACCGGCCTGCCTGCAGTCCAGACCTGTCCCCTATTGAAAACAGCATTATGAAACTAAAAATACAGCAACGGAGGCCAAAACTGTTGGAGAGCTGCAATCCTACAGTACATCAAACAAGAATGGGAAAACATTGTAGTAATAACTACAGCAATTGGTCTCCTCAGTTCCTAAACGCTTACAGAGTATTGTGGTAAACATGCCCCTGTCCCAACTTTTGTGAAATGTATTGCTGGCATCATATTCAAAATAGGCAAACATTTTTGTTTCACCAATTCAACATTTGATAAATTGTCTTTGTACTATCTTCAATTAAATATGGGGATTAATAATTTGCACATCATTGCATTCTGTTTTTATCTGGATTTTACTCAGCGTCCCAACATATTTTGGAAACGGGATTTCGTTAAATAGTAATTCACACACATCACGTTTGGCTTGAGGACCCCTCAGCATTGTCCAGCTGACTTGGAATGAAGCATGACAATATCGACCTCCTAGCCCCTTCAGAAATCACATATACAATCCTAATCCCTGTAATGATGCCATATACCTACTCAAGACATTTGGCAAACAATGGGACTTCACATGGGGGAAAATACATACAGAAAATGTGTCTCTCCGCATCTTTAAAGGTATTAAATGACACCATATTTGCATCAGACAGCTCTCCAATAAATTAGATGGAATTTGCAACACTGTAATCTGCATTGTGTGCATTGCCTACATTGATGCCTATGTTAATGCTTATTCACCTTTTATATTTTGGCTAACTGGCCCTCGCTGCATCCATAAAGCAAGACTCAGGTTACTAACTTATTTACAAGTCCTTATTTCGATAAAAAAGAACCTTAAATTAACATTGGCTATTACAATAGTAACCCGCACTCGTGTAGATATCTTATATTCTGGTCATTCCTACAGCCTAGTTAGCTGCTGCTAGTGACTAGAACGAATTATTAAAAAACTTTGACACTTTCATAACATCTCACTTGTTGATGAATGCACCAACTAAGTGTTGTCCATCATTTCAACCTTGGAGAAGTTGGTCTTTGTTTTTCATGCCCTTGTTCTATTCCTGCCTTATTTATTGTATTTTTATTCATCCATTTTATTTAAACATCAAGCTAAGACACACATAAAAAGGTGTCAAATAAATTGCATACATCGGCATTTTTTTATATACCGTCATTGTGGGAGGTCAAGGCAATCGACTAGAGTCATTTATTAGTCCAATGACCATTACTGTCAGACACATTCCCATGGGAAGTAATGTACTCACCAACGTCTGACGCTTTGTGGGTCTTGATGATTTCAGCAAGATCAAAGTTTCCTGCTATAATGGCCACCTGGAGAAAGAAAGAGGGAGAACAGGAGAAAATGGGAAAGAGAAACACAAATGAGTGGGACACGACGCCAGATGTATTACATAAGAGAAATGCATCCACACCCCAAAAATTCCAAGGGAATCCTGTGTTATTTTCACATCAATCTGTGCAACACTCTGCCATGTTGTGCGCTGTGTTGAAAAAAGACAAATGACCGATTTTTGACTTCACCTGCATTGTGTGTCTGCAGTGCATTCAGCACACTGCTAGTCTTGGTGATCTCTTAACCCTGCCCTGGCACGGTTAGCACACTCAACTCACCCCTCCCCATGACTGCACCAGAATAATCTCCTACCCATCTGCTTAGTTAATAAAACTGCTTGCTTTTCTGACTACAGTCTCTTCTTTCAACTGTCATAACTGAGATGCACCCTGCACATTTGGCAGACAATTCTAACAGAGTAGTCTTTGTGCCATGTGGGAGCTGCCTAGTTAGCTGCCTAGTTCCCACATGAACATTTCCACCTAGTATTTATAGTGCGTGGAGCAGTGTACATTTCATGAACAAAAACAGTAACGAAAATATCATACCCGTTTTTCAGCAAGATGATAACTGACTAAATAGACCCAGAAAAGTCAAGAACTAAAGGAAAATGATTTTTCACTGTGGTTGACAAAAGAGAGGCAACATTACCATACTGAATAGATGGATTTTGTAAAGAGAGCTTCTCAGTGGGGTCAATCAAAAAGCAGAATTATAATTATTTTCTTTCTCATTCCAATGTTCCAGGGCTACTGTTGGTGGAAAACCTGGCATGCCCAGGTCATTTCAGAGAAACCCCACTGACTGTTCTCTACTCTGGCGAAAGAGTTGACTGGGTTCAGTATGGCTACACTCCCGGTATAAATTACAGGTAGAAAAATACTATGAACCACAAAAAACACTGGGAAGCATCCATAGATATACGCACAGGTAAAGACCGTGGTGTGGTGCCTGGAGAAGAGGTTGTACTAATTTGTCAACTACCAAAACGTATTTGTCAACTATATGTTCCATCAGCCTTATTTCATATTGATTTACTACAAGATAAATAATGTTGCTAGCTTAGCTACCATATGTTATGAGAGCGGTTATATTCACACATGTTTGAATTGTTTTCCATATAATTACCCGTCAGTGCTGTCCTAACTGCTTTCATTGGACAGATACACTCAAGTGTCATAGAGTTGTTAAAATAATTCAATCTCACACAGGCAGTGAATGTTTGCGCATTAATTATTGCTCTTTATCTGCTGCAGATTAATGTATTCTTCCACCAATCATCCAACAGTGACTAAATCAAAAACGGGGTGCCAGAATTAACACTGTTGTAGAGCTGCATTATTGAGTGATGCAAGATGAGACATGTAGGATATTGTTGGTGTTGAACCAAACTGTTGAACCAAACATAGTTCAGCATCAGAGTATATGGCTTATCTTCTAAATGCATTTGTGCAGGGCAGAAAAAATACAGCTCAAGTAATGTTAGATAACTAGGCTAGCCATTTTAACCCATTTCGGAAGTTGCATTTTTTACTTGTGGATATCTTTCTGAACATGGAGCAACAGGCATTCAATGGTTTTATTTGCATCTCTGATTGCTGAAGTTACTAATCTTTGCATGGCTACTTTTGTTGCCATTAGCCAAGGCTTAGCCTATTAGGCCAGTTGCTCATTAATTAATGTAATGTAGCAGCAGTAGGCAAGCTGCCAGTGCAATCCATTTACAATGACGTGAATGGCTGCTGCCACACACATCCAACCTCTCTTTAAGAAAATAGTCATTGTAGTTATACAAACATCAATTCATTAACCCAGTTTTGGAACAATCACCATCAGCCAAAACATTTAGTCTAAGTAGTATAAAAGCATACCGCTGTTTTGATTCAAGTGAAGATTTCAAAGCAGCATTTCCATAATAAAGGCAAATTATTCGACATAATAACTGCTCGGATCATGACAGAAATTTATATTATTTGAATGATGCTTATTTGTATCAAATTTGAATCAAAATATGATGTTTGGATTTTAATATTATTATATATTGACAGTCAAGTTGACAGTCATGTGTCTATATTAATTTCCATAGTGTTTGTGTATGTTGTGATCATTTACCTAAAATGAGTAATTAACAAACCATTGGGGTCTCTGTTTATATGCCAAAGAGATCTTAGCTTGACCTAACAATAACCTGTTATCTGTTCTGTGTCCAATGTGAGAGTAATATGAGTAGGGGCATGGCCAGTGAAGGTCAGATTCTTTTTGGTACGATTTTGTTGAAACTAACATTAAATATGTCAAATATACTCATACAATTATCAACCCAACAATGTTTTGGTTGCTTTTCTAAAACACTATAATTCCACTTTTACTGAAAACTCAAACAATTACGATAAACCGTTTATAATTAAAACTATAAAATACAGATTCTACAGTTCTTATCAATTATTAGATTTTGAATAAAAAACACATGGGTCTGCAGGGGCCTTAATAATGCAGAAAACGTGTTCACTATTACCCCCCCTTCAAACACTGACTTCAGCACAGAGATTCACACCAGATAAATGGAATGTATTCCTTTCTTTCCCAACACGATGTTTGTATCCCACTTCACAACATGAAAGTGTAAATCAAGGGCTCTCAAGGGGAGAACAGAAGCCTCCTAGAACAAGGCTCATTCTTGGAGCCTGTCTGCGATAAATACAATAGTGTCTGCTGGTTCAAGAAAATACATACAGGAAAACAATTATCCGACGTTTGTCACATCTACTCTAAACTACAACTAACAGGCAAACTGATCTTCCGCCATCCTCCATCCATATCTGCCCTTTAGGTATACATTTCTGTTACACAATATATCTGTCCTATTTACATATGCATAAATCAGTTGTTCTCGTATTCACTTTAACACAACAGTATGCTTTCATTTAAAGAGAAATGTCATAGCAGCTCTCTTTTTCTATATACTGTATGTACATTACTTTGATATAAACAGACATATACCATTAAAATAAATCTCAATTTACAGTGATGCTTAGCTCTGCTTATAATGAGGAATCATCAACAGCAGTCATTGCTTTTGCAATCCCAAAACAACTAGTTATCCAGGTCCAGAAAATCTGTAAACACAATTACCGCCCCCGATTTTAAAAAGCCTAGGTGAGGACAGGGCTCTTGTCAGGCTGTAGTCTATACAACGCTAGAGAAAATGTCCACCTGGCTGTCATGCAATGTGATGGAGATCAATGGCTCTATTTAGCAAGGAAAACCATATTTACCCACCACTAGTGTGAACAGGCAATCAGCAAAACTGAAAAGCCACAATAATAGCTACAAAACATAACGTCTTCGATTGAACTTTCCTAGAGCAAAATGAAAACAAACGGCTGATGTTGTGCGTAACTTTGAAACCCCTCCAAACACAAAAACACTACCCACTGTGGGTACTGCAGGTTATCCCTTGCCAAGCTTTTTTTTACATTTGTCTGATAGTGGTACATGTCTGGGATTATTTGCAAGTACATGTACACAAATGTGAATGAGTCTGTGCACTTGCAGTGTGCCCTGAATAAAAACAATGTAACTCAGACATATAGAGGAAATCTGCATTCATGTGAAACAAGCTTCATCACACAGCTTGCCACAGAAGCAGGGTAGAACAGGAAACCATTATCATGGGATGTCTGTGAAGCTTCCTGAAGGATAAACTGTTCCTACCTGAAAGGCCGTCTGGCTGTTGTAGTTCTTGATCTCTTTATTTGCCCCCCGAAACAGAAGAACTCTGGTACAGCTATCCTGAAAGAGGAGGAGAATGTATTAAAGGAGTTTATTCTGTATGGTCAGGATTTTGGTTGCACATACCCAGGTCACCACACATGCAGGGCCCAACATCACAGACCCAGAAATAAACCAGAAGATATGCAGCATGGGAGAGCCTTTCACTTCCCTTCCCTCCGCCTGTACACGCTCTCCCCATCAGCCCCTTTCTCCATCTGTTCTTAAACTTACATACAGTGTACAGTGTAGGTTGCTGTGAATGTCTCGACAACGTGTGAATGAGGTATTCACCTACTCTCTGTGAGTAATAGTAAAAAAAAAAATGCTTTCTTAAGTCAGTAACTGAATAAGTGTTTGGTAAAATGTAGAATACACCACTTAACTAAGGGCATATTTAGTGTGAATCTGGAGGTTGGATGGACTTTAGAAGGTCAAGACATTTAAGTCATGTGTGAATGTTTGTTCACACAAACAACTTTGCTTGAAGTGAGAGAAAATGGAACAAAACACCTGCATTTTACATGTACATTGCGTAAATCATTACAGACACAAAAGAATAAGCAATTTTTCTAAAGAAATCCAATCGGTTGCTTTTTAGCCTTTTTGTACCCGTAACTGCAGTTTAAATGATTTGAAATCTCAACAATCAATCTTCCCTACTCTACATTCTCAATGTAGGTTAGGCAAGATGACTAAACACTCCAGTTCCTGGATTACCTCACTATGGCTTGATTCCAATAGAAAATACACACCACTTCACATTCCAGCAATCAGGTTGATTCAATGTTTACTTGTAAGGAAACACCATGCAACAGGATATGCAAAGAAGTTGATTTAAAGTGCAATTCACAGCAACTGCTGCAGGACATGTGTTTCTTCAACAAAATGAAAGTACAGGTTGATTCACCATGGCAACCGCCTGAGACAGAAATGTTATATTGCTTTACTTTTATTCAATGAAATGGCAGCATTTGTGCAGATGCATGGACAAACACACACACATGCACGCACACACACACACGCACACAAAAAAACATGTGTGCTCACACCCACACACACGCACGCGCACACACACACACACACACACAAATGCACACACACACACACAAATGCACACACACTCACACACACAACTATTCAAAAACCATGTGTGCTCACACACACGCACGCACGCACACGCATAATTAGTGATGTAATGCAAAGGAAAGGGCTTAGAGCACCCTCTGTTGGTGTCAAGAAATAGAAACATATTGCCTGTCTTCATGTTGGTGAGTCTGGATCCTTTGCGTGTGTGTGTTTGACTGTGTCATTGTCTGTTTGAGTGTTTTTGCACTTGTATGTGTGCGTGCATGTTTGTCTACACAAACACGCCGTGATTTCATTGGACAAAGAGAGATACAGAAGGGAAGGAACATCTTATCCCACTAACATGGCTGGTCTAATAGTGACGGTAATTGCCCTACTATCACATCATGCTAACGCTAGCATTGTGAACCCACAGTGGCTGGTAACTTAGCTGACCCCTAGATGCCTGCTCAAAACACACAAACTCACACACACACACACACACACACACACACACACATAGGTGCATACATATAAAGGCACACACAAACACAAACACGCATGCACACACATGAACACAGGCACAAACACGCTGTTATATAGTGCAGCTTGTGGGAGCCATACATTTAGCCTAAAAGGTGAGGCGCTAACTGTAGCTAATTACAACATTAACTAATGTGAATTAGCTAGGGCAGTTTTATACACACAGAGATGGTTGTGTATGTGTCCTGTTCTCCCTTAGGCAGGAGTCTCTATCAGTAGCGGAATAATCTACCGGGAATGAAAAACTCTCCATTAATAAGTAGGAGAGTGACGGGGGTGAGGGAGCACAAGTAAAGAAACAGAGAGAAAGTGATGGAGAAAAAGAGAGTTGTTCAGATGTTCTACACCTCCCCTGCAGTCATCTTCGTGTAATTGTGTACTATTCTTTTTATTGTCAATGGGGAGATGAAAGGAAGCAGGAAACCTATGCTTCACACAAGCAGACAAAAACACAGACACACACACTGACCAGCACAGACACAGACACAGACTGACACACACAAACAAACAAAAATAATGGCCACTCCAGGAGACCAATTGTACTATGACCAATATACAATATTACTTAACAGCGACATGACAACATCATGTCAACTCCAGTGAAGAGGCCCCCACTACAAGCTCTGATTAGACCAAATCAATTCCAAGATTCCAAGTTATAAACATCTCACCATGTCTGCTGCAGAGGAAATCTACTTTTACTCAATCATGGAAATAAAAGAGGTGAAAAACATTCTTTAACCATTGAAAATGTGTAGGTAAACCATTGATGGTTCCTCTAATAAGATGACCAACTAGAGTTTTGATGAAGAATCAGTACTTGTATCTTCAATATAATATCACAATAAGCTCATGTACAGGATTTCCTCTTCACTGGAAACGTATGGCTGCTGTCTGTCTACAGGTTTGTGGTTCTACTCGAGCTGCATTCATTCCCATTCTCAGCTTGGGCTCTGTTTCATCACTCTCCTTAAAACTCATGATTACCCCCCACTGGCCTCATACCCCCCTGAGCCAACAACCCCGATCCCAATTGGGTCAATAAAACCAGTCTACTTTACTCTGTACACTGGCTGTCTGGCTCTCTATCGGACTGACTGAATAATGGCCAGATGTATTGGTTGGCAGACTGTCTCACTGACAGGCTGGCTGACTACTGACACATCAGCCGGACGGCTGTCTGTTGTGTGCATCTCTTTTATCTTATTTCTACATCCATGTCTCCTTTAATATGGGTCTGTACTTTAAACTCACTCCTTATCTCTGTCTCTCTCAACTCCCATATCCTTTCCATCAATCTCATATGGATCTGTGTCACTGAGGTAGTTTCTCTCCATTGGATCCTAGATATTCATTCAGACACCCTCTGTGTTTAGCCTCCTAAGCCTCAATCAGAAGCCTTGACCCTGGATTGATCATATGTTGGCCTCCTTGTTGTCTAAATGCTGGAGGGATGATGATAGGACACTACACTTTGTAATAGTGTTGAAGAGGAAACTCTTAGCTAGGAACTTTTAGTGCTGTTTAGGAATCCACCTAGTGGAAAAATAAAATGTTTTGTGAATACGGTCCTATACATTTCTACAAGATTAATACATTGGGGTGTGAACTTGCCCCAGAATGCTCAATCAGCGTTGCACCAATGCCCCCACAGAAGGCTGGCAGTATCTGGAATAATCCTGGGCAAGCTAGCAGAGCCTGCCTCGCCCCTACACAGCTGTTTCCTATTGGGACCTCATCAAGGGAAGTATTTAAGACTAGAACCTACCAAAAGCCTTTGCCAACTTGCGTTTGTGTTTGTAATTATAATAAAATTGCAATTTTGAAAGCGACCCTCCTCCTTCAATGACTTTTCCTAAATAGGCGTATATTACATGGTTCCGTTGTGAGAGATTATGGCATGAGAAACTTAACGCAACACATTATTGCTGACTAACTGAACAAAGAACACAAATGAATGGTCATAGATGAATGGTACAACACAATCATGTGCCAAATGAGGAACCGTACAGCAAACAAGTGTTGATTGTTGAGGGTCTCCATGCAACCCGAAAGGTGTGTGTGTGGAGCCAAAAAGTCAAGAGGGGACACTATACCAAGCCATATGTGGTTATGATATAGAATACACTTTTTTGATTGGAAGACAGCCAGATTGTTACAAGGATGTGCTGATGGTTTGGTCTAATATAAATATGCTGATTAAGACAAAGACTCTTGGAGAACATGTAAGAACTATGGCTGATCAATATCTTGGACTCCACAATAAATGGACGGAATGTAACTGTTTACCCGCGTTTTTTACCACGTATTCCGCAACTTACCACTTACTGAATGAATGACATCAATGGATGAGTGGGCGATACCCTCAGATACAAAATAAAAGCCTTGGTGAATTCAGATTAACAAAAAATAAAACGATAAAAAAATTAAATATAATGCAAACGATATCCTTGACTATTCAACAAATGTATTACACATTACTGCTTTTCATTAGGTGTGAAACAGAATATCAAACATATTCTATCCTCTGCCTATGAATATGGCTGTGATTATTTTACAAAAGTTTCTGGTATTATGGTATTCATCAAATTTATTAAACTGAATAATTATAGATGAATTCATGTATGTAGTGCAACCATTTTGTTTCCTGGGCTTGCTCACATAAAGCTGTGTGCTTACTGTGGGCCAGAAGGATAAGGATTGAACATGCTGTAATAATAAATGCGTAATAATAACCCACTGTGTCCAATACAATCTACAAATTACTTTTCTGTATTTTTATTAAAACAGCATATTTTGTTATGTAGGCAATTGGAAATCATTGTCTGGAGTTGTTTGCATGCATAGCATTCACATGTGCAAATAAGACTATTTATTTGTGTAATTCTTCCTATGTAATTCATCATTTGTGTAGAGTGTACATTCTTTTGGCTAATATACAACTAACCACACTGAAATACTTGGCAAATTCGTTGAAAATGTCACTTATTTTACATTCTACATCATCAAAATAAAATTTAAAAAATCAAATTGATTTATCTGTAATTAATTTCAGTGCATATGAGTTGAAATCATTCTTTTCTTATTATTTCATCATTTTTAGACTATTTTATATCGTTTGGAGACAACCCAGTAGATCAACTGATGCTCTGGCTGGCTGTTGATGCTGCAGAGGAGAATGTCCATGCTAATAGGGGCAATTCGTATGCTAATGACACCAAACAGCGTTGGCTCTGGTGGATACTGGGGGTCTGAAATGCCTGGTGGTTCTAGTGGTAATGTCTCCCAAGTAGCAGCTTGGGGCTGAGGCCAGAGAAGAAGGAACCAAATAAGAGGCTGAAGAGGACAGACGCCGTGTCGTGCTATCCTCACCACTGCACTGTCACAGATGGAGCAGCCATAGGAGAAAGACAGCCAAGAGTTAGAGGGTGCAGAGGTTCCTGGGACTAAAACCGCCCACACCAAATCCTCCCAAACCAGCACTGGAAGAATGCCGTAAAGACGATGCAGCCAAGACAAGATAGTGTCATCTTTTTTTCTAGACAAAATCCTAAACGAAAAATGCTATCTGGCTCTGTTTTGATGACATCATCACTCAGTGATTGATGCTGTGTCTAGCAAAAATAGTGCCAGTTTGTATTAAAGAAATTCCAACGGCAATTGTGTCAGTATGCTGTAAGAGATTTCCAGTTAGTTTCCACATGTAATGCAGATTTCTTAATTCATGATTTTAGATTAAGCTAACGATGCCAACTCCAGCCTGGTAGAGAAGTAAAAAATAACTGATGTTTGACATGGGCCTTCAGACACCACATGCAAGCGGATGTTAAGGTTGAACTACCCCATTAAGATTCCCTTTCACTTCACCAATTATGACAACATTTGCAACACCCAGAATATGCTACTAATCACTTTATTCAGTCTTTCCCTTGTCAACCAACCTCCAGGCTCCTCCCTTTTGTCCAGCATAGTCCAACAAGTTACCACTTCAAAACATGATGTTATTATCATACTTAAGTACCAATAATAAGTACTGTGATTCATTATTTCCATTCCATTCTTATTGTGACTCAAAACTATGATTTTATTGCAATTACATTGGCATGCCTATGGAATAGAGCAAATCGCCCTGCTCTCCCTTCAGGCAATAGTGGAACACATCTCCCAGTCCTGTTAAAACCACACTAGATTAAGTATCAACACTATTCCACAGTGACTGTAGTGTTCTAGAACCGTGGAAACAGATCAATGTGCCTGAGTGCAGTCAGTTGAGCAGGTTTCTCACACTTTAACACACAGAAACATACACATGCAAACACTCTCAGTTCACTTTGTAGTTAAGAGCACTGTGAAATTGTGAACAGAACAGCAGACTTGGCCCTTCACTACACATTTACAGTCACTTCCAAAAGGATAGGCCCTCAATAAACATGAGTAGAAAATCCTGTTTAAAAATAAACAGTACAGATAATGAGCAGTACAGGTAGAGAATATGAGAATATCTTGAAAAGAGAAAATGTTCAATTTTAGTCATACCCCTTTTTGCTCAAACAGATAAGGGTTAAAATTTTTGGCGAACATAATTAAATACAACATAATTAAATCAGCATTAACCTTCTAATATTTTAGTATTTCTCAGTCTTAAAGGACTGTACCACGGCTTCCTATTTCTCTGGTGTATAAAAATGAAGCAATGTATATGCAAAATTCATTAATGTCCTTTCACCATGTGGAATGGTATAGAACTTAGAAATGAAAAGAGACAAATGGCTGTTGACCTTCACCAACCAGTCAAAGTGTAAAAGAAAAGCAAAAATTGAAATTATAAACAAATCCTGAATGCCATTAGCCCTGGTACAGTTACCCTTGGATTGGTAATCCTTGGATGTAACTCTTTTGCGTCATATTCACAATTTAATCATATTTATCTAAGCTTTCTAATTTTGACTTCACTCTCCCAGTTCTTATGGAGGCAACTTGAAATGTTTGTATCATGGGTATGACATTGCATCAAATTGCATCAAATTGCTTAAATACACCAGTTAACTACAAATACGGCTTTAATGATGAGGATTAAACCCAGTGGAACAAAGGTGCCTTGTACAGGACACAAGTGCAACTTGATCCACTTCAACAGTGAGATTGGTGGTCTGGGAGACAAACACGAAACCAAAGGCGAGGGCTAGAGAGATACAGACCGCGGTCTCCAAATATACAATGAAATGTCACTATCAAGTCAACAGCCTATATTTATCGGCTACTGAGAAAAACCAACATGCTGTTTGGTAAATGGCAATGGCACTTGGATTGGAGCCACGTGTAATGGTCAGACATACAGTGGCTCTTTGGCCATGTACACCAGTACAGTACATTTTGGCCCAAAACCTTGCCCCTGCCAGGAGTTTGAAACGTGGCTGCAAGCACACAATGAAATCCACAAAGATATGATGAATTGACCACATAACAAGCATTTGAGAATGGCCATCACAGTCTCTGGATTTGAATCTCATTGAATAACAGGTTTTAATTGTGGAGAGCAGTCCATGAGAGCAGACAGAGGGATCTCAAGGATCTGGAAAGATTCTTTATGGTGGTCCCTTCCAATGCGATATTACGTCACATGAAAAAGGCTAAATGACGTTGTACTTGATTAAGGTAAGCAGAAAACCACAATATAGCTAGTTAACTATGTAGTTTATTTCATACAGCCTTTTCTGCATATCTTAATCAAGAGCGACAATGATTTGTCAAATAACGTTTCTGATGCACTTATCTAGAGCGACTTACTGAAGTGAGTACATACAATTGAATACTTTTTTACTGTTATCTGGTTGAGCACACACTAGCAAACCATTGTTGTATATCAGTGTTCACTGTGAGTGTTTGTGTGTGTGCACACTTGCTCTGTTACCTGGTTGTAGAGGGCACAGACGTGTAGGGCGGTGTTTCCAGAGGCGTTCTGGGCAGCCATGTCAGCTCCGTAGAACAGCAGGTGCTCCAAGTGCTGAACGTGACCATGGCGACACGCCTACATCAGGAGAAAAACAAGATGGATTCAAGATGGATTCCGGTTTGGATTATTGAGGTTAGGGTTAGATAGTCACATGGATGCCAGTTTGGATTATTGAGGTTAGGGTTAGATGGTCACAGGGATGCCAGTGTGGGTTACTGAGGTTAAGGTTAGATAGTCACATGGATGCCAGTTTGGATTATTGAAGTTAGGGTTAGATAGTGACATGGATGCCAGTGTGGGTTACTGAGGTTAGGGTTAGATAGTCACATGGATGCCAGTTTGGATTATTGAAGTTAGGGTTAGAAAGTGACATGGATGCCAGTGTGGGTTACTGAGGTTAGGGTTAGACGGTCACATGGATGCCAGTTTGGGTAACTGAGGTAAGGGTTAGACGGTCACATGGATGCCAGTTTGGGTTACTGAGGTTAGGGTTAGATGGTCACATGGATGCCAGTTTGGGTTACTGAGGTTAGGGTTAGACGGTCACATGGATGCCAGTTTGGGTTACTGAGGTTAAAGTTAGATGGTCACATGGATGCCAGTTTGGGTTACTGAGGTTAGGGTTAGATAGTCACATGGATGCCAGTGTGGGTTACTGAGGTTAGGGTTAGATGGTCACATGGATGCCAGTTTGGGTAACTGAGGTAAGGGTTAGATGTTCACATGGATGCCAGCTTGGGTTACTGAGGTTATTTTGAAATAGGCACATGGATGCCAGTTTTGGTTATTGAGGTTATTTTGAAATAGGCACATGGATTCCAGTTTGGGTTACTGAGGATATTTATAAAAAAAATAGTTTCTCTCTCTCACACATGCTCTGTCTTTACTGTTCCTCCTCTATTTCTGTGTTACAGCAGCATACATTATCAAAGGATTGTATGATATCCAAACACACACCAATGAAGACTTCTCCCATGGAGGAAACAGGAAAGGAAACTGATCACATGTAGTAAATTATTGGATGGATCTGGAAGGAGTTGGCCTCTAGGCACAGATTTTGTGTCAGTTTATCTTACTTACTGATAGTTTATTGTTTATGCTCTTTTTGTCTCTATCTCTCAATCTGCCAGAATCTCTCTTTCTCCATCTCTCTGCCTTCATTTATCTATCTCTCTCTAAATCAGTCTGTATTATCATCTTATCTCAGTCTCTCCGTTTCAGCCTCAGAAATCAAGAACAAAAATAAATGAAGAAACAAACCAACTTATTGTTGTGCAATGTAAAATGCATCCCCATCAATACCTAAAGCAGGCTAATTTCTATTATTAAATCTAATAAAAATTGAAGGTGTCTTTTCTAACCGTAAGAAAGTATTGCTTGCTGCTGGTGGTCAGTCTGTGCACTTGAGAAGCAAGCCAGAACGATCTGCCGGGGAAGAGAACTGGAATATCTGACTAGGGACTAAACAAAGCTTGCTTGAGGCTTCTGTCTGAGAATATATAGAAATTCTTCATCCATATCTAGTATAGTCTTAACAACATATTGTCACAATTGTCACAATTGTTTTTCTATGGTCAA
Source organism: Esox niger (assembly GCA_016801105.1). NCBI lineage: Eukaryota > Metazoa > Chordata > Actinopteri > Esociformes > Esocidae > Esox > Esox niger. Next base: position 24,943 of record JACXGJ010004366.1, read on the forward strand.
ACCTTGGCCCATTAAACTATTACAATAATCACCCTAAGAAGAATAGCGATTGCACATGAGTGGCAGACTGCTCTACAGCACAAAGGAAACATGATTCATAAAAAAAACTTTGAACTCTCATTCATGCTTCTGACCACACAATTTCAGTTTTAGAGAAAACGGGGAAAAGGCTCAGCATTGATGCAGACTGCTATTTGAGGCACGTGTTCAGTGTTGGAAAGTCCCCAGCTAGAACTAAAATAAATTATTCAAAGACACCAATTATGATGATGTTGAGAGCCGAAAATAGGGCTGCATTGTTGCAACCTATAATCAAATAGCCAGTTTTAAATCTGAGCAAGAATCCTGTTTATTAATATTTCGAGGTTCGTGTAATAACTCATTGGTAATTTTTAATCCGCCACTACACTTTCCTACTGACATAGAATATGAAAACACAGTCAGCACACTGATACACCCTGTCTAGGCTAGCAGTAGCCCTCTTCCCACCATTGAAAGGTATCACACAATGGTTTTCATTTGAGAAAGAGAAGCAATTTGAATGGAAAGCCAAGTCGAAGGCAACATTAAGTGTTGTTGTCTACATAACCTCACATGGTCTCGCCGTAGCAACAGCCTACAGCAGCACTCGTTCCATTACCCTTCATTATATTTCAGCTGGAAGGATCTTATAAATCGGCCACAGTCATTTCAAGGGCTTTTGAAATACCTAATTGAGCAAATGTCTTCTTTTCATGGTACACCAGCATTAGCTTCAAATTCATGAAGTCCAAGCATTTAGGATCCAAATCGGCAGGCCGGATGACCACTGGATTTGAATTGAAAATGATGGAACTTCTGCATCGTTAATGAAAGAGATGTCTGTTTGAAGAGGACCCGATCCAAAAAAGTAGAACTCAGATTAATTCTTCCTCTACAGGTTGATTGCCTCACAGCAGCAGTGTGTGTGTATGTGTGTGTGTGTGTGTGTGTGTGTGTGCGTGCGTGTGTTTACCTGGTGTATCTCCTGCCAGCCATTCTCATCCACACAGCCCACCTGAGCGTGGTCATGGAGCAGAAGTTCACAGCAGTATGGGTCTCCTCCTACCATAGAGCTGTGATAGAGTGGACTCAGTCCCCGACTGTCTTTATAGTCAGGAGACGCACCCAGGTCTAGCAATGTCTGGCAGAGGGAGGAGGCAAGAAAGAGCATTGAGTGAGTTGAAAATGGAGACACGGAGTTAGAGAACTGCTGCGCACCACCTGGCCTGTCTTCCCCATCATCACTCCATACTAGTCTGACCTCCACCAGCACATGTAGAGGAGGACTAGCCACACCTCAGAGCCAGGTAACTCTCTGTTAGGTCATAGGTTCCTGATTTTCCAGGGAGGTGCTCCTATATCCAATGTGCCTCACCTTCGGCACTGCTTGGTTTTCTGGGTTTTCGGCTTGGTAACAGAATAGGCACTTGAAGAAAAATCGATAAATATTTGACAGTAGGCTAGAAACACTCAATGCACACACTCGCAGACAAGATACACTCGCAGACAAGATACACTCGCTACCCACTGCAACCCAGGAAAATGCTATGTATTTCTTTTGTGCGCGCAAAATATTTCCATCATACACTGCCTCGCATGCGAAGATCAAGATGAGTCCATTTAGATGATGCTACGGAAGAGCTCTCATGAAGAGAACTATAACATGAGTCATATCAGAGGCATTCAGTCAGGACATACATCCATTCACTGAGCCCACACCTACTCACATATAGAGAGCAACAGCCTAACCCTCTCAAAGCAGATGAAAACCCAGTACCTAAGGGAGGGCACAATCCCACTGAATGAAAACATGGATCTTTTCAGTTAGCTCTCAGAAGAGAGCACTTAGCACTCACACACTGTACAGTATCCAGAGAGGAAACGGTGTGTCATACTCATATTTAGGACAAGTAGAAAGTTTGAAGATCACACAGATGTGTGTGTGTGTGTGTGTGTGTGTGTGTGTGTGCTTGCGTGTGCGTGATTGTACTCACTATGAGCGCTGTATGGTTCTTGGTGCGGACAGCTTTGTGCAGGGAGGTGAGGCCGTCCCGTGTCCTGAAATCCAGATGAGCTCCTCCACTCTTCAGCACCTTGATGAGTTCTGCGCAGCCCTCCAGCTGAGACGCCATGGTCAGAGGACATTCTACATCCGATGGGGGACAGAAGAACCATGGTTAATATAAGACGTTGCTGGCGATCCCCATTTTCTCAGGCCTCCGGAAGCTTCTGTGCATGAGTGCATGGCTTTATTGTCTATACGCTCTCTATGTAGCAACCAGCTGCTCGCAGTCCCTTTAATGTTGTTGCATACCTGTTGCTAAACCTATCCACTCCCACTCCGTTAATAAATCCTGTTTACTCACAATCGAGAAAATGCAGCCTTCTTTGTATGAACAGCAGAAATAAAAGGCCTTCCAGGTTTCAATGACCATGCAAGCAGGCTGTTCACAGGATTTTAAATCAACAGCACATGATTGAAAGTCACCAGTTAAGCAGTTGCCAGGGGCTGGTTTCACAAAGATAGACTTGGACTATGGCATAGCTATAGTAGATAGTCAGACTTCAGATAGACATTAAAATCAGACCGTTGCACAAGCACTTAAGACCCTGACTATCTTAAGAAGGACTATCGAGTAGGTGCTTCCAGCCGCTCATTGCAGTTTACCGCAGTAGAAAATGTGTTTGTTGGAGGAGAACAATAGTCATAACGATATTTGATTTGGAAAGTTTAGCTGAGTGTTAAAAAAAGAAAAGCTTGATTTAGAAAAAGAAATGCTACCTCAGAAAACTGAGTTAAACCGGCCGTAGAGCAAAGCGTCAAAGATGTTCAGAAAAGATACAAAAACATGGTATAAGATGCCAACAAAAATGTATTTAAGAGGAAATATGCAAAAACGGGAGCATATACGGTACATATACGGTAGACATATACGGTAGACATATATGGTAGACAGCCGCCAATGTACTGAGGGATAAGCAAAGGACAGGAAATTGGAGTGTGTCATGTTACCGGCTGGGTTGACATTGAGAGCACCCCACTTTGTCAAGAGGGTGGGCCAGACAGTCAAGAGGAGAATACAGGTAACAGTAGTCTAGCAATGTTTCTTGTGATTGTTTTAAAGAGATACAAAAGTTCTGCTTCATCGCCGCAAATTTGATGTTAATACAGTCAAGATGACTTATGCTAATGAAAACCGGTAAGCTTGCTAGCCAGCAAATTAATGACTCAGCCTACAAGGATGTTATGTGTTTTTTTTGCTGTTTTCTTGTTATGGAACTTATTATTACTGATTGTTAGAAAGGTAACATCGTTTCTTAGATCCAAGTTAGCCTGTGGGTAAGGTGTCACCATTTTTTTGTCTAAAGTCAGTAAGTCTTTATTTTTGTGAAACGGTGTAACTTGCATTAGACTAGTCTATGAGCAAATGTTAGTCTAGTCTAGCCCTTTATACCAGACTACACAAGCTTGGTGAAACTGGACCCAGGAGTTAAAACCCAGGATGCAGCACACTGACAGTATTGATCTTCCCATCCATGGATGATTAGTTTAGCTTGGGTCGTGATTTTCCTCCCATATCTTAGATGATAACCATAGTCAATGCTCTCCTTATCATGTCTTCTATACAGAGTTGCTAAAATCTGTAGTTGGTACTTCACCCTTTCAATTGAGTTCAATCTTAAACCTTTCCTGGAGATCCAATCTCATTTGAACTATTGGAATACCACTTCAGATGAGGTGCTGTTAACCTTGGTATTCAGGCAAAAATGACAACCCTGTTCAATATCATGTTCACCTTATCATCAGCAGCTTAAAATAGGCTCAATTATACCCTTCCATCTCCCTCTATATCGCCATGTTATTGTCTCCCTCTATACAGCCATGTTATTGTCTCCCTCTATACAGCCATGTTATTGTCTCCCTCTATACAGCCATGTTATTGTCTCCCTCTATATAGTCATGTTATTGTCTCCCTCTATACAGCCATGTTATTGTCTCCCTTTATATCGCCATGTTATTTTCTCCCTCTACATAGCCATGTTATTGACACTTTTAATATAGCCAGGGTATTGTTTCCCTCTGTATAGCAATGTTATTGACACGTTATTCTAATTTATTGACCAGGTTGTGGAACACCCTGTTATATTGGCATGTAATTGGTCTGTTACTGGCTACTTTGTATTATTTTATATATCTTTCTTTAACTTTTTAAACTACATTGGCAACGGCAAGTAAGCATTCCCCTGTATGTTGTTTGTGAAGCACATGATTGCAGTAATGGAACATTTATCAGTAGTAAAATGAACAGTTACTATAAGGGTTAAACAAATATAACAAGTAAAATGGTATTGAACCCCCATTACATGCTTGAATAGTTACTTGTCTGTGTACAAATAAATCAAAGCATTTGATTAAGAAGACATAAACCCCTTTAAATGTTTCTGATTAGAATAATGAAGGAGGAAACCAAAGAGTCGTATAAGTTCCAGATGAATCCACTCTCATTCCTTTCAAGAGATTCATTTAAGAAGACAAATAGTGTGTCTTTGAGGGCCTTGTCAGGGAAAAGTGTGATAAACATGATGGAGTTGGTGTTTACCACAACAAGGCAAAGACTGATAAGAGTGTTGCATTTACACTGAACCAAACAATTTGAGTGAGGTTTGTTCCATGACAAAATAAAACACTAAGAAGCCCTACTCATTTTTCAAATTTGGTTGTCTCTTCATCAAAGAAAGTTCCTGGGATTAACTTTGAGACAAGTATATTAACAAACATGGCCACAATGTGAAGTACAATTTAGAACAAAGTAACAAACGCTTGTTTTATTTGCTTTTTCTTGCTTTCTCAGGGTTCACTCCATTGGAGATTCAATTAATGGCTGCACAAACAATTGCATAAGCATGAGGAGATTACCATGAAGAATCATCCAGCTTTGCCCAGCATGCACTGGGATGGGGCAGAAAAGACCAGACAGAAATCACTGAGTGGGCAGCCAACCAGAACAATCACAACACAGCTTGTTATCTTCCTCTGTCTGTCGCTCCATCTGTATGTCTGTCTGTCCGTCTGTCTTTCTATTTCTTCAACTCTGTTTCACATTATCAGTATCAATCTATTTGTAATAATAGCGATGATAATCAGGATCATCAGGAAGTACAATCTGTAGAACAGTAACCGCAGTAGGGAGATATTCCCTGATTGGACTACAGCTGTGTGGATACTTTTTCGAAATGTACTTGCAGTACATTGTCTGCTGTGCAACAAACAGTGCTCTGACCTGGCAAACCAATGTTTGTTCCCTCACCAATAATCAGTGGCATCTGCAGGGAAGTGTTTTTGTTTCAGGTGCCTACAGTAGAATGCCTTCAAAAAGTAAGACCATTTGACTTTTGTTGTGCTACAGACTTGAGTTGGTGGCATGTCATATCTTACTCAGGAGTGTCTTTCTACCATAAAGTCTTGATTAATGGAGTGCTGCAGATGGTGGGCATTCTGGCAGGTTCTGCTGTCTCTGCAGAGAAACTCTCAAACTCTGTTAGAGTGGTCATTGGGTTGTTGATCAAGGCCCTTCATGCCTTCTTGCTGGGCAGCCTGGTCTAGAAAGAGTCTTGGAAGATCCAAATTTCTAGTTTCACTAAGATGGAGTCCGGCAAACTTTGAATGCAATATTTTTTTTTTTAACCTTCCCCAGTTCTATGAGCTGGTCTATGGAGATGCCCTTGAATTTCATGACAGCTGCATAATTTTTGTAATCATATCTAATCAACTGAATTTGTCACAGGTGGTCTCCAATAAACTTCTAGAAAGCAGTTAGCCCTAAATGACGATAAAAAAACAAGAAGCTTGTGAGCTCAGTTTGTTATGTGAAAAGAAAAGGGTTTAAATATTTACTATTTATTTAATATGCACATGAGATATTTCAGGTTTTCATTTTTAAGTAATTGGAAAATGAAATCCTGAAGCATCTCAAATTTCAAATAGCAGCTTTTCACTTCATCAATCCTGGTTTATTGTGTGTAGATTCTTGACAAAAAATATTGAATCGATTATATATTAAATCAAAAGCACAACAAAATGTGGAGAAAGTTAATACTTTCCAGTCACTGTGAATGAACTCACTGATTCAGTGTCACTGATTCCATTATTTCAGAATGCTAGAGAACGAACAGTCCTCACCTCCAGATTCTGGGTCATGGAAGTTGGGGTCCAGACCTTTCTCCAGAAATTTTGACACCTTCTCAATGTTTCTTTGCTGAACATACTCCATGAACTTCTTCAGGTTCGCCTGGAGACAGAGAGACACCATGTCATTCAACTTGTACCATGCACAGTACATATTACATGTGAATGTAATATAATATTAAGTAGTGGAGATATTGAGCGAGATGGAGAGAGGGGGCAGGAGGAAGAGATTAAAAAAAGAAAAAAGAGACACAACGAGAGAGAGAAAGCTAAAGACATGGAGAAACAGACAGCTCTTCCATTGGCTGATGTAACACTCAAGTGAATAGAGCTCTGCGATTGGGTGATGCAACACTCAAGTGGATGGAGCTCTGCGATTGGGTGATGTAACACTCATGTGGATAGAGCTGTTTAATAATGCAGGTGAGATGAAAGCTGAAGTGTACTGTCATGTGTATGTGTGGGTTTCATGTCAATCCAAGTGGAAGATTTGGGTAGCGGCAGTAGAGCATTAGCCACCGTCAGGTGCACAGCACAATTCCATCTCTACTCTACTTCAGATGGATTAAAGATTCGTACAAATTTCCCTCAAAACAGAAGACGGTTCAGAGCACTTCTCTTTCAGACAAATTCCCCAAGCAGTCTACATCCTGTAAACAACTAGGTCCCACACTGTGCATTGTAATTAAAGGATTGTTTTGGTCCAGCAGTTTGGACCGTTAAGCAATTCATTCTTTTTTGATTGTTCTGACTGAAGAAAACTGTAAGAATCCCAATCAAATTTCTATCCAATAAATCCAATGAACACATATATTGAGGAATATTAAACAACACAAAAATAGTAATAATAATAGAATAGGTGTTTTTTTGTACAGCTGTGGCTGACCAATGCTCTTTGCTCTCACTATTCTAGTCATTTAGCAAACACTCATACTCAGAGTGACTTACTGAAGACAATGAGGTGTTTCACCCATTAAAGAAGTTAAAAGTCCTCAATGGTCAAATCAGTGTGGTTATTCAAATGTCTCCGCTTCCTTTCTCACAACTGTGTAGCCGGCTAGGTTACCACAACAATGCCTGCCATGACACGTTCCCAGTTGCTTTGAATATTTCACATGCCAGTCGGCAGCAAGGAGATTTTCAAAGACCCAAAGGATAAGATGATCCAACCTGGATGATCCGGACCATGGATATTCAGCTAGACATGACTGTCATCAAGCCAGCTAGCTGTTTAACAAGCTGGACAACCTACTAATGTGTTTGTTAACAGTTAACAAGCTAGTTTCTGACAGTAGAGGGTATTGCTTATAATTCTGCTAATGGGACATTACATATGTTAGTGTTCTAAGCCTCCCTGGCACAGCGGAGATGTTGTCAGTGTCCTGCTACAAATTAATAACAGCAATGCCAGGTAAAAGTGATTGGAACCATCGCCAGCAATCAAGGATTTAAAAGTGACTTGTTGGTGGTATATGTTTCTGTTGTCTATTGAGACTGCAGGATGATATCTAGATTTTTTTTCTTGTTGTAGGTGTAGCGGGACATCTGAAAAAGATATCAGAAAACTGAACCGTGGATGAAACAACTGTCCAACAAGGCATTTGGACCAGAATACAGATCCCCAGTACAACTTAACCAAGTTGGTTGGCAAAGACAATAGCAATGCAGTACTGTTTAAAGATAACTAGAGTGTGATTTTGTAATTGCATCTAGAGCAAATGTTAAAGCCTATTTCTTTACAATTCAGTTACTCCTTGATTTTACATTATTATCCGTTTAATTCCTGCATTGTCTGAAACTACTGATCTACAAACATTGAGTTAACAAAGAGATTTTATATGCCAACTCCAGCTTTCTGATAACTAATGATTCCACAGTAGATGTAGCTTAATTTCACTCCTGCTAACATCATGGAAGAATGGGAGACAAGGTGATACAATATTGATAAAGCATCTGAAATATTCAAGACTATATTTGTATAGACTTTAACATAGGCTTATGGTAAAAAAAAGAGATGCTATTAAACATCTGGGCTAGATCAGTGGTAGAGATCTGTGTTCAGATAGTCCCTCAATAACCCATTAGATTAGGCTAAGTGAGAGATATCATTACAATTCTATCCTTTCCAGGTTTCTCTGCCTCACCTGTTACATTGTTACATAATCGTTCAATGCACTGAAACACACACATACACACACACACACACACACACACACACACACACGCAGTAAAAGATACAGTAGCAAAAAATACTGAACAGACATACACATGCTTGCACAGATTTACACAAACACTTGTCCGTGGCAAGTGTCACTGATTAACAGAAGATCACATAAAAGCCATGTGCCACTCACCATGTGAGGAGTCAAATAAAATCCTCCTTCCAAAAACCCTCTCTTCTACTCCACAACTTCACATCTATTTTCTCCCTCTTTCATCTCTTCTACACTCGCCTCTACCATGCTCCCCCTAGCTCTCGCTCACACACACACACAGACACGCGCGCACACACATGCACACACACATGCACACACACACACAAACACACAGATTCATACACATACATTCTGGCAGTGAGAAAGACTGTCGACTGCTCCTCTCACCATCCTCAGCTGTACTGAGGAGAAATTCACTCCAGCTTTTTTCAGATGATTTGAGAAGCGGTTGTTATGGTGATAGGATACAAAGACTAAGCTCTGACTGCCAGCAATCTGTGTGTGTGGGAAGAGCCGTCTGTGTGTGTACTACTGTATGAAATACATTACTAGAAGGGTGGAGGGAGGTTTAGCTAGCAATGTGTTGGTATGATGTGTGTAATTTTGCATGTTGAGTGTAGAGAAAACTGTTAAGTAGACAGAAATGTTTTGTCATGGCTAATCTACTTAAGTAAACATCCTAATGAACTCCATCACACACACACACACACACACACACACACACACGCAAACACACACACACACATGCACACACACAAACAGTGTCTGTTACAAAGTAGATCAGAATAGATTTCCCATCGGAATGAAGAGAGAGGAAGAAGATAGAAAGAAATCAGACAGACAGAAATCCTCCAAGAATGTCCTTAGAATCTGTTTCATTGCCACAGTGAAGGTACAAATCTAGCAATAGAAAGACTGAATTGTATATTTAACCTATTAACTAATATACAAAAATCAATAAGAATTTTCTGAAAACTTAAATAATAAAACCTGAGAAAATAAATGCAAAAAAAAAAAAAAACTTAAATATAGAGAAGCACTAAAACAGTCATTATAAAATATATAATCAAAACACATCCGTAAAAAAAATTAAGCAAAACCCACAAATAATGATTACAGAACAAAGTAAGTACTATTCCAACTAATCATCAAAACCCATAAAACAGTTGTTAAAATTCCCATCCACCTAAAGCAAATCAATTGTCCAATCTTCCATAGGAAAGTGCTCATCTACAGAGAGATAAACCAATTGTAGAGGAACATCCTATGCCAGCTGGTCTTGGGGTTCTTTTCACCATCAAAAACTGACCCCACAGATCCCCGGGGGACAAACAGACACTACAATTATGAGAACAAAAAGAGAAAAATTTGACACGACAGAAAGAATCAACCAAAAACATAACAAATTGGAATGCATGGCCCTGCAATTAAGAGGCCACTATAAGCAGACATGGCTAAAAAAGACATGTGCAGACTGCCCAAAAAATAGTGGAAAGGATTTTCTGCCAAACGTATGACCACATTAGAGACACATTCCCCCACAACATCAAGACCCATAAAGAATTGTAAATAAATAAAAAAAACTATAAATAAACTCCCATATCTGTTAGGTGAAAGCAATGTGGCTACATTCAGGCTATGCTCAAAGCCTACATCCCTACATGACTCACATCCCTACCTTGTTCATCCATCTCTGGTCTTTTGGCAGTCCCACCTGTTTCAGCTTTCACTCAGCCCAGTCAAAGCTGTTCTCTATCTTGGCATCACAATGGTGGAACAGGCTTCCCCTTGAAGTGAAACCCCAGGAACGCTTGTGTAGATACATACAGTGACGGAATAAAGTATTTGATCCCCTGCTGATTTTGTACATTTGCCCACTGACAATGAAATTATCAATCTAAATTTTTTATGGTAGGTTTATTTGAAGAGCGAGAGACAAAATAACAACAAAAAAATCCAGAAAAACACATGACAAAAATGTTATAAATTGATTTGCATTTTAATGAGGGAAATAAGAATTTGATCCTCTCTCAATCAGAAGGATTTCTGTCTCCCAGGTGTCTTTTATTCAGGTAACGAGCTGAGATTAGGAGCACACTCTTAAAGGGAGTTCTACTAATCTCAGTTTGTTACCTGTATAAAAGACACCTATCCACAGAAGCACTCAATCATTCAGATTCCAAACTCACCAACATGGCCAGGACCAAAGAGCTGTCCACAAATGTCAGGGACAAGATTGTAGACCTAAACAAGGCTGGAATGGGCTACTCGGCCATTGCCAAGCAGCTTGGTGAGAAGGTGACAACAGTTGGTGCGATTATTTGCAAATGAAAGAAACACAAAAGAACTGTCAATCTCCCTCTGTCTGGGGCTCAATGCAAAATCTCACTTTGTGGAGTTGCAATGATCATGAGAATGGTGAGAAATCAGCATAGAACTACATGGGAGAATCTTGTCAATTATTTCAAGGCAGCTGGGACCTTAGTCACCACTAAAAAAATTGGCAACACACTACAACCTGAAAGACTGAAATCCTGCAGCGCCTGCAAGGTCCCCCTGCTCAAGAAAGCACATGTACAGGACAACTTCACTGCATCAAAGGGACGATGGATGGGGCCATGTACCGTCAAATCTTGGGTGAGAACCTCCTTCCCTTAACCCGGGCATTGAAATTGGGTCGTGGATGGGGATTCTAGCATTACGATTACCCAAAACACACGGCAACCAAGGTAACAAAGGAGTGGCTCAAGAAGAAGCACATTAAGGTCCTGGAGTGCCCTAGCCAGTCTCTAGACCTTAATCCCAAAGAACATTTGTGGAAGAAGCTGAAGGTTCGAGTTGCCAAATGTCAGCCTCAAAACCTCAATGACTTGGAGAAGATCAGCAAAGAGGAGTGGAACAAAATCTCTCCTGAGATGTGTGCAAACCTGGTGGCCAACTCACGAGAAATGTCTGACCTCTGTGATTGCCAACAAGGTTTTTGCCACCAAGTACTAAGTCATGTTTTGCAGAAAGGTCGAATAAGTATTTCCTTCATTAAAATGCAAATCAATTCATAACATTATTGACATGCGTTTTTCTTGATTTTTTTGTTGTGTACTCTGTCTCTCACTGTTCAAACAAACCTACCATTATAGACTGATCATTGCACAAAATCAGCAAGAGATCAAATACTTTTTTCCCTCACTGTATCCCACCTACCTTCTTGCATTTACCTTGATAATCTTTCTCAGAGACTAATTCCGGAATGTTTGGCCACCTGATATGAAGTGGTGCTGTTGAGCCTAATAGACTGCCAAAGACCGCCAAAGACTGCTCTACAGTTTGTGGTGTACGGTGTGTGCACATATAGACGCCATGTCTTCAAAACCACACGCTTTCAAACTTCCAATGTCATGAACATTTTAAGATATATGTACTAATTGTAAGTCACCTGCTAAATGACTCATCATGAGCAATGGCCTTGCCTCATTCGCCAGTCAAATTACTGTTGTTTTTGATGTGACAGATACTGCTGTATATCTGCTGTTTCTGGTTGCCCAGTCTTTATCTTAGTCATTCTAAGTTTAAGTTACAACAACAGTTCAACTTTAACATTTTAATCAGGACTGGTTTATTGATATAAAACAGGTTATTTGGATCCTGGATGCCGAGCAGTGTTCCAAGCCGGGCTGTACAGGACAAAAGAGACACAGCTAGCTGGCCTGCTAACGGGCTGTACAGGACAACAGAGACACATGTAGCTGGCCTGCTAACGGGCTGTACTGGACAACAAAGACACAGCTACTGTAGCTGGCATGCTAACGTTCTGGCTTGTCATGTGTGTATTACATTTTGTAGGAAATCAGGTTAAAGTATTTTATCACAGGTCATGAATAAACTGAAAATGTATATGTGGGAATACCCCCGTCTGTGATCTTTGCCTCGAATGTCGTGTTACCCTTACGTTATGTGATAAAGACCTAGCAGAAGATTTCACTTAACTTACAGCATATTCTTCCCAATTATCCCCTCCCAGTCTCCACTCCTCCAAAAACATAGTTGGCCACAGGTGTTCATCTCTAAACTGAGATGAAAGAAAACGATAGGAGAGAACCCTGTGGTAGGAAAAGGAAGAAAGAGAAATGGAGAGAGTAAAAGCGATTAGGGATAGACACTTTTCTCTACATGCCGCAGTGTTAGTGATACACAAAAGTACAGTATAATCCAGTATAATCCACTCTGTTACTGAAAATAGGTCCAAATATATGCATTGGGCGTGTTATCTCTGTATATTGTAAATGTCTGTGTTTTTCATCTCAACACCCTTTAGGAATGGGCTCCCAGCCCACATCAACTATTATTGATGGGTACACTAGAGCAGTTAGTGTTATTTGCCTTGTTCAAAGGCATTACAACAGATTTCTCATTTTGTTGGCTAAAGGACCTGATCCAACAACCATTCGGTTACTGTCTCAAAACTCATTACCTCTAGCCACCTGCTTTCCTAATGGTCCACCTGATCCAATTCCTTTTCTCTGTGAGGTGCCTTGCTATTTTTTCAATGCAATTACTAGTCTCCACACAGCCATTTGATTTACACTCTGTATTGCTGTAACTGGGCTATGGAGATCAGAGGAACTCAACAGGGTAATGTATAAACAGGGGGAGGTCTGAATGAGCAAGCAAATACAACACGTTATAGTGTTTTATAGAGCAAGTAAATAGAACTCATGATACAATTTTTATAGAGCAAGCAAACAGAACTCATTTTATAGTATTTTATAGAGCAGGTTAACAAGTGTTGTGCTGCCAAGAGGGTATCAGGTTAATGACCTGAAGGGTTAAGATCCACAAAGCCTTGCTCTCCTGCTCTTATTGCCTCTAGGTATTTTTCTTTTCAGAGTGCATCTACCCAAATATGAAGGCTGTATTTAGAGGGCCTGGTAAGTCACCTATCTAGCTCACCATGTTTTTCCACTCTCTCTTTTTTATCTGCTCTCTCTCGCTCAACAGTCTTCTTTTCCTTCTGGCATTCCCTACTAAATCTAAGCCCACATATATGTTTCATCCATAGGTGTCCTTAATCTACAGTATGTGTATCTCAGTAGGTGTGCCCAGTATGGGTATTTGACAAACTCAATGGCCTACATTTGGTTCTATCATCCCTTCATGCCTCTGTAGCTTGTAGTCACAGACATCTGGGTCATAGTGCTGTCACGGATCAGCAGGCACCATAAAGCCTACTGACATGATGCTTATTCACCATGCACCAATGTATAGCAGTGGGTTAACTGGTCCGTGAAATACACACATGCTCTCATACATAACTACCCGAATGGATTGAATGGACGTTGTGTGTGGAATTAATAGCTACTGATTGTGTTCAGGAATGTCATCATTCATCTTGCTGATGATTTTATGTATTCATGCATTTACGATTCTCTGATTAATCACTATTAATGAACAATCTCCCAACCTGATTCAACTTGCTTTAATACGTGGGTAGGCCAAGCTATAGTCCTTCAGCTGTTGCCTTTCTAGCAGAATGACTTAGCATTCCAATTCTGTTGTGCATGGTCTCAAGTCAAATAAATGGCATAAAGCATTACATATGAAAGTGCTTACATTTGATGCATACTGGGCATTTATAATGAGCTGGTTTCAATCCTGATTGCTGTTCCACTGAAAGTTGTGGTACATATAAGACCGTATACCATGGGTATGTCATTAAGACCCTTTTAATTGGTACCTGGCAAATAATAGTAATAAATCATATCAGTGGTATTTGAGGTATATTGCCAGTATACAACAGCAAAGTGATGTATCCAGGCACTATGAGGGAGCAAACTGTCTGGCTAAGTGTCAGGCCTAAGAACAGTTCTTAAACCTTGTATATTGAGCATATACCACACCCCCTTGTGCTTAATTAGATTGTGTGGCCATAAACCTCAAGTTAAATATGCAATAGGTAGGATTTTATAAGTTTTGTCCTCAATAAACATGTTGTGTAAGCTAATGAGGCCCTCCAAAGAGCTGTTTTGCAACACAGACAGTTCAGTGCCAGTGGAATGTCAATTTATAATTTTTGGAGTGTGTCACTACTTACCAGCCAATTCTGTTCCAGTAATCCCATTCCCTCCAATTGCCTGATGTAAGACAGGGTTACTCTAAGCAGTGCAAAAGCTTTTGGGAGTACAGTAACCGAATAGCGTTGGGAGCCACTGTACTAAAGCATACAGGAGCCGGTCATATAATAAGAATATCATCAAAAAGTGAAACTTGCATAATGTATACAGTCATTCCACATAGACTGATGTATTTCAAGTGTTTATTCCATTACATTTTGATGATTATAACTGAAAACTAATGAAAATCCCAAAATCAGTATCTCGGAAAATTAGAATATTGTGAAAAGTTTCAATATTGAAGGCACCTGGTGCCACACTCTAATCAGCTAATTAAGTCAAAACACCTGCAAAGGCCTTTAAATGGTCTCTCAGTCTAGTTCTGTAGGCTACACAACCAAAAGACGACCATTGACACCTTGCACAAGGTGGGCAAGACACAAAAGGTAATTGCTAAAGAGGCCGGCTGTTCACAGAGCTCTGTGTCCAAGCACATTAATAGAGAGGCGAAGGGAAGGAAAAGATGTGGTAGAAAAAAAGTGTACAAGCAATAGGGATAACCACACCCTGGAGAGGATTGTGAAACAAAACCGATTCAAAAATGTGGGGGAGATTCACAAAGAGTGGACTGCAGCTGGAGTCAGTGCTTCAAGAACCACCATGCACAGACGTAGGCAAGTCATGGGTTTCAGCTGTTGCATTCCTTGTGTTAAGCCACTCAGCGTCAGAAGCATCTTGCCTGGGCTAAAGACAAAAAGGACTGGACTGCTGCTGAGTGGTCCAAAGTTATGTTCCCTGATGAAAGTACATTTTGCATTTCCTTTGGCAAGGTCCCAGAGACTGGAAGAAGAGAGGAGAGGCACAGAATCTATGTTGCTTGAAGTCCAGTGTAAAGTTTCCACAGTCAGTGATGGTTTAGGGTGCCATGTCATCTGCTATTGTTGGTCCACTGTGTTTTCTGAGGTCCAATGTCAACGCAGCTGTCTACCAAGTTTTAGAGCACTTCATGCTTCCTGCTGCTGAACAAACTTTATGGAGATGCAGATTTCATTTTCCAACAGGACTTGGCACCTGCACACAGTGCCAAAGCTTCCAGTACCTGGTTTAAGGACCATGGTATCCCTGTTCTTAATTGGCCAGCAAATCTGCCTGACCTTAACCCTATAGAAAATCTATGGGGTATTGTGAGAAGGAAGATGCGATACGCCAGACCCAACAATGCAGAAGACCTGAAGGCCACTATCAGAGCAACCTGGGCTCTCATAACACCTGAGCAGTGCCACAGACTGATCAACTCCATGCCACGCTGTATTGCTGCAGTAATTCAGGCAAAACGAGCCCCAACTAAGTATTGAGTGCTGTACAGGCCCATATTTTTCATATTTTTCAGTTGGCCAACATATCTAAAAATCCTTTTGTAGTCAGTTTTAATTTTTTAGTCAGTTTTAATCATCACAATTAAATTAAAAAAACATTTGAAATATATCAGTCTGTGTGGAATGAATGTATACATTATACAAGTTTCACTTTTGAATGGAATTACTGAAATTCTAATTATATGACCAGTACCTGTACACTACAAAAACTGCAAAGAAACAAAAGAATACTTAGACTAGCTTTCAATAGCTAGCAACCAGAAATACTAAGCTAACATTTGCAAGGTTAAGAATAATGTTGAACTCTGAGAAAGTGCTGTTTTGGAACAGGTAATTCTATTTTTCACATTATTATTTGGAACATTCTCTGTAGGCTATTGGTGTCAAACTGCTTTCTGACCAATGAGTAATTGCAAAAAGCTATACTTGTTTATTTACTGAAAAAATCCTACCTAGTGCAGCTTTATCAACCCTTGTGGATTTGGTATACATTTGAGTGTATTGTTTAATGGTTAAATTAATGATACAATTAATGAGAATCCTATGTGAAGCTTTAAAACACATAAAGGTACCAGTTGTGTGTAAACAAAATAGACCATCGAGAAGTATACAGGCCTCTAGTTGCCTAAGGTCCTTTTTAGAAAAAGCATTGCCATTGAAGGCATTCAACATTTTTGTGTAACATAATCAAGTGGGTGGGAATTTCTGCTTCATCGGCTAATCCTTACTGGCGACCCTGTTGGAGTCATATCAAACCAGTAATCACAAAGGATGACATTGAAATCCAGTGGAATAATTTGAAATGGCCTACATTGATAACGGCATTGTCCATTTTGTCATTGCATTACAAAATTAACTATTCATCAATCAGTTAAGCCTGTAAGGTATAGCTAATATGCAAGCTAGCTCTATATATGCATTATAATCTAGTTAGCCCTTGACTAGTAATTCTAAAATAACCTTCTGCAAGCAAGGCCTGATGTCAAGATAGATCAGTGAGTCTCTAAGTAGTTGCCTTGTACACAGTTCTACACAATGAGAATACATCAGTTTAGTGACTGAAAACAGACAAAAAAAATGGATTTTAGACCTTTTTTTTATAATAATAATATAATAAATATACCTATGGCAATGCAATGAGCAGGGTACTTCGTCCCAAACCCCCATGCCCCCCCCCTCCCCCGCTGAAGGAAGCAGAACCAAACAGCTGAAGGCTGGGGTGGTAATAGGGCTACAAAAACACATGCTAACATGACCAGCAGAGCAGCAGACTGACCACATTATAAGGACATCTTGAGACTCCCTGACATCAGCTGATGTATCACTGAGCCAATACCCTCTCGGGTTCCCTGGCTGAACTAGCTGTGCTTCATTTTTAAATGCTACACCAATTGAGTTGACACTGAGACATATGTTCAGTTTGCAGTCAGTAAGTATACACAGTTATCCATATGACGAGTAGAATTAGCCGTTGTCTCAAATGATTCCTATTCCGCTATATTGCACAATGTTTGGTATAAAGCCATATGGCTTTATCACGATGTTTGCACATTCACGTATTCCCCATTCTCCATGTTATTTAGGCACTGCTGATCTACATATACTGTATATAGACCATGTTTTATGTTGGGAGTCTGTCTGTCCACAAGGCATTCTGACAAATACATGGCTGTTACTGAAGTTCTGCAACAGGCCACAGAAACCAAATGTTGTTTTCCCCCAGAGCCTCCTTCTCAACCTGTCATTTCCATGAAACCTTATTTGAATTACTGCCATTCTCTTCTGCAGAAAGTGATTTAATCAGTTGATTACAACATTAACATTGTGTTAAATTGCATTTCCTTTGGTACATAGTTAAGTTTGTGGATTACATGGATATCATTTCAGAGGTCCACAAGCCTTCACCACCCCAGCAATAGGGATGGTGACATATCTGGCAGCCTGAATATCCGGCAATCTGTTCTCTATATCTGATAGTGGTGAGGAGGATGACCATGACTTAGACTAAAAGACAACATGTTCGACAGAGACCATTTACCTCTACTCAATGTCTTTAAATATATTTGGAGAAATATCTCTGCTGATTTAATTACAGTTTATTATCAACAATGTATATGACACCCTCATACAGTGAATACAGTTATTTGCTATATATATAATTTGATCACCATTGTAAATATGTATTTGTTCTTTACTTATATGCACTCACTGTTATATTATACAGTGGATATTACAACAGCCAAAACCTACCATAGATTGTCTGGAAATGTTAATGAAAGATTCCTGTAAAAAGCCTGAAATCTGTGCAACCTAACATGAACAGGACCAGCCTACTGTGCTGGTTCCAGATACCCCATGTCCTTCGGTAGGCTGGCTCTTATATAAGAAAAACGGAAAAGGCAGGCCTTGACCCCCCTGTCCCAGATGCATTAAAATCACCCTGCTGCGGGGGTAATACATTTTAATTAAAGGGATAGGATAGAGGGAGCGAGAGAAGAGAAAGAGATGGAAAGGAAGATGGAGAGGGAGAGGAAGAGAAAGATGGGCATGCAGAGAGACAGAAGAAGGGATGGGGGAAGAGATGTGGAGACAGTGAGAGCAGGCTCCCATTAGGACTGACCAGTACTGTACACTCTCATAACCTCAGCCAGTGAACATCTAGACGAGTAAGTGAGTAAGAGAAATGCTAGAGCATAGCTATAGAAAATGCAGCTGCATGTAGATGGAGTGCTAACTCTCCAACAGCAGAGATAGCACTCCATCACCGCTGGGAGTCAACAGTAGTAAAAGCCAAGACATCTCAACTGAGAATGTGCGGCAATTACACCAATTGCATATGTATTCTCATAAACCGGTTTGAATCCTGAATGCTGATTGGCTGATAGCAGTGGGTGGTGAAGGTAAGCAATAAGGCAGAAATGGGTGTGGTGTATGATTGACACACAGTACTTTGCCATGGCTAAGCCATGTTCTTAGACTCAATACCCACTTGTGCCTTATTGTTTACATATGCAGTAGCATATGTCACTTTGTCACATCCACCCATGCTACACTTAATTTTGCATACACGCTCATTATCTGGTACTTCATATTTGAGTTGATAGACAGTATGGAGCTACAAGAGCAAACAGAATCCTGATGCCGCTGCCAAAACCTAAAGTTGAAACACGTCCTTAAGACATTGAATTAGTAAGGTCATTAGGTTGTCCAGGCTGGCTTCCAACACACGTCCCTCAACCATCTGGGCCTTCTCTCATATCTCCCAGAATCACACTGGGATGTGGAGGCTGGTGAGAGTGGAGATACTGTGTGGAACAAATTTATGGTTAAGGGGTGGATGTTGAGGTGATTTTGGTTCATTGAAGTGATACTGTGTTGAATAACGGGAAGAAGAACAAAGTTATCCTATTAAAAGCTTATTCAAAGCATTTTCTCTTGAAAAAAATAATTCAGAGAGAAACACACACCAGAGGACCTAATCAACACATGAGCGCATAGAAAATGTTAAGGAGCTCACCTGTCATCCATTCATTAAAAAACCTTGAATGAGCATAATGTCTTCTTTATTTAATGTTTCTTTGAGAACGCCACACTCTCCTGAATACTGCCTCTAAGTATAAATTAGACATTATGACAAGCAAACAAACCTAACCTAATCCTGCATGAGCTAATGAAAGGGAAGGAGGCCATCCCAAAGGGATAAGGAATTAACAACCGTCTGGCTGATGATAACCTTACCAACATGAAATGAACCACCAACCTAAAACTGAAGAAATAGAACAGCTTTCGACAGAAATTGTTTTCTGGGACTTGAGGGCATCGTATTAGGAAACGTGTTCATGGTGGGATGTATGATATGTTGTTGTGTTTCTTGCCACAAGAAATCTAGATAAGAAAATCATGACTAAATCCTTTGTAAATCCATGTCTGTTGAATTGAATCATGCGACACAGCATTTGTGTACAGTACATTAGGAATGATGTCATTCTGTAGGTGCTAACAGACGCTAATTCCAAGTGGGTCCACCTGTCAGACAGTAAATGACCAGCATGTGTATTGGTCTTAGACTCAGGACCCTGACAACAGATGTTATAGACCGCTCTCACCCACTTTTCATCTATACTCCTGTCATCTTTCGGTACTGTCTAAAACCATATGCAAATAGAGAACGGGGTCAGAATCTCATATACTGTACACATGTACAAGGTCCCTGTCTGCAATAGCAACTACTAAAAAAAAGATATAAGAGAACGGCAGTGGTGTCTGCAATGGGACAGTGACATTTCCAAACTGGATATAACTTTCAGCTGACCATCATGTACTTGGCTTCCACATCCCCAAACATTTAAAATGTTCTTAAATTTAGACCTGACTTACAGAAACGAGTAGGAGTAAAAAGCATTTTGATTTGTCAGTGGGATTCTATAATTCATGGAGATATTGCAGGGTTTAATGTTCCCATTAAATATGCACTAGAGTGACAGGGACATGGCAGAAACACATAAGAGGAACCGGGAGAGGGGAGAGGAGGTGGATGGAGGATGGAGGATGGAAGTGGAGGGAGAAGTGGGGGAATGGGTAGAGAGAGTGGGGGGAGGAGTGGAAGATGGACAGTGGGGGGAGAAGTGGAGAAACGAGGGGAGAGAGAAGTGGATGAAGAGATGGAGAGGTGAGAGGAGTACAGGGATGGATCGAGAGAGCATAAGGAGGACAGTAAATACAACAGCGTGAAGAATGACATAGTGGTAATAGGGAGTGGAAAATAGGACACTGAGACAGAGAAGTGGGAGCAGGAAGAGACTGTAAATGGGAAGGGGTTGGTGGAGGTGGAAGCCATAGAGAAGGGAAGGGTCGAGAATGATTTGAATGGTTTGAGTTTACCAATCTCCTCACACAGCACTGTTCTCTAGGCAAGTCCTGACTCCCAGTGGATGGTTCATGTCTCGCTGTGTTTGTGTGTGTGTGTGTGTGTGTGTGTGTGT
>JACXGJ010004367.1:0-45932 GCA_016801105.1 Esox niger
TACTTATGTTGAATGTTTGTGCACGTAGTTGTGGTTTATTTTGGTTTGTCAGCCGTAGGCTACAACACCCAGTTATAGTGTCTGTTTTCAGTTTGTATGTTTGTTTCTTTTGTTCCTGTATTAAAACATATGGATTATCTCAGAAACAGCCGTTCTGCCTCTGCTCTTCTGTCCACATACACCCAGCACTGTGACACCCAGTAAACATTTCCCACTGTAGAAACTGGTATCTAAAAAGCTTAGTGTGATACACATCAGCATTCAGCTAGACAAAAAAGTAGAACAAAACTGAAATGTATATACAACAAAAATGTCCAGGGTAGACTGCCATGGTGAAAAAACATCTAAACATTTTGACCAGCATGTTCACACAATGAGAAAAAACTTTTCATTTTGTTGGCACTGGCCAATTTACTGAGACAATAACTAGGTTTTGAAGAATGAATTAAATGTTTTGGGTGAGTTACTACATTTATCAGACATGCCATAGAGTTGTCATGTCCAATGAAACAGTTATGATGATTGTACTTACAGTTCAGAGAATATTAAGAATGTTTAAAAATATAATATTAAGACTGCCAAAGCAATTGAGAAAAACTGTTAAAAGCAGGATGGTTATATTAGAGAATTTAAAATTGCTTAAAGAGTACTGGGAAAAGGAATTGTGGATATGAAGTTGAAAGCATTCCGGGAATTTTAGCTGCTGGTTGTAAAAGTAGCACTGTAGAGCCAAACGTATCCCTGAAAATCATTGTGGCAATATTTGTCCCATGTCATCAAAACCAATCACTTTCAAATGTGCTGCATATTATGCACATATAGACAACATGTTACACATGTTCTACATATCCTGCCCACAATGGGAAGTTTGCCATTTCCTTATTTGAAAAAGATCCAGAATGTCCATTTACCATCTTCTAAAATGATTACTAGAGGAAAATGGTAAAAGGCTGTCGACACCCCTACTAATTATAGAGTTAAAATGTTTCAGCCACCTTATGCATAAAATCCATCTCATAGCCATGAAATCTCCTTAGACAAATATTGGCAGTACAATGCGTCGTACTGAAAAGCTCAGTGTCTTTCAACGTGGCACAGTCATAGGATGCTACCTTTGCCCCAAGGCAGTTTGTGACTGAGTGGGGCAGACGAGTGGTAAAGTGCATAGCTCGTAAAAAACTTCTATCACCTGTTGAATCACTCACCTCAATATGCGCAATGCCAATTGTCAGCTGGACTGTATAAAAGCATTCCAACACTGGACTCCGGAGCAGTGGAAATGTGTTGTTTGGAGTGATTTCACATTTCATATTTCACTATCTTGCAGTCGGATGGAGAAATCCGGGTGTGGCGGAATTCAAGAGACCGCTACCTACTGGAATGCATAGTGCCTGCTGCAAAGTTTGGTGGAGGAGGGATTATGGTCTGGGGCTGTGTTTCAGGGTTTTGGCGAGGCCCCTTAGTTCCATTGAAGGGTCATCTTAATGCTACAGGATACAAATACATTTTAGACATTTGGGTGCTTCCAACTATGTGGCAACAGTTTGGGGAACGCCCTTTCCAGTTCCAGCATGACTGTGCCACTGTGCAAATATCGGGGTCCATAAAGACATGGTTTGATGAGGTTGGTGTGGGGGAAATCAAGTGGCCTGCACAGAGCCCTGACATCAACCCCACTGAACATCTTTGGGATGAATTGGAACAGTGATTGCGAGCCAGACCTTCTCATCCAACGTAAGTGCCTGATCTCACAAATGTTATTTTAGGTGAATGGGCACAAATTCCTACACACAAAAATCTTGTGAAAATCTTTCCCAGAAGAGTGTTGGCTGTTAAAGCTGCAAAGGCAGGGCCAACTCCATATTAATGTCCATGGTTTTGGAATGGGATGTCCAACAAGCTCATATACCTGTGAGAGTTGGGTGTCCACATATGTTTGGCCATGTGGTGTGTCTTCATTGATAATGCCACTACTATACTAACCTAAGCAGCTAAAGGAATTTTGAAGAGTACAAAAATATTTTTTCAGTTCAACTACATGAAAATGGTTATTGGTCATCGCTTCATTATACAGAAAGATAATGACTATACCCTAAGCAATTTTTAGGTTGGTCAAGTTCTGAAAAGTGGAAAACTCTTGAATTCCCAAGACTTCTCTAGATTTAATTTAAACTAAAGATGTCTTTCATTTGTTCAAAATAAGGCTTTAGGCATAAGACCTCCAAACAACCAACTGATGGCTGAAGTACAGGCCTGCCAATGCATCAGCAAATATAATATCCAGTGTCTGCTGGGGTGAGGAGGTTACAGACCACTGGCAGTTATTGCATGCAAGGGATATGTGACCAAATATTTAAAATGAGTGCTTAATTTGGACTTGTTCATTTATTCCATTACTTTTGGTGATGAATTATCAACAGTAATAATAGTTTTGCTATCAATCTCATAATTGTGCAATAGATAGCTAAAAGCACACCCCCATTAATTGAAACTGTGAACTGATTCTGAGTTTGCTGAGACATATTTTCATTTTAAGTACTTTTCCTTATCTCTGGCAACTCAGCAACAGATCCCCTCAAGACACTCAATAATGACAATCATCATGGAACTTCCCCAATCACCACATCATGAAAACCCCCACATTCTCTTTAAATAGGACATCAGTGTGAGTCGATAATAACATTCACACAGGTATATAACGAAATACAAACTTGCAATCCCATAGGCATATCTCAGCTTGCACTGATAAAATAATAGGTGTTACAGTATGCCAGATTATTATCTTCAGACTACTTGGGAAGAAAAAAAAGACACAAATTATTCAACATTCATTGCCCTTCAAATGTACATCAATTTAGAGTCTAGCAAGCAGAGACAATCAGTCAACTACTCAGTCTGAGACTTCCTATGCATATTCCGTCCAACTAGACGGCTGGCTGTCCTGTCCTGGCATGTTCTGATACCGAGAAGGGAGAAGAAAGACAGTTTAAAATACATTTTTACAAGTCACTCTACAATGAATATACTGATTACATTTCACCAAATTGCCATTATCTGCCATTAAGACACGACAGACAGAGAATTTGTAGCACTTCAGTACCCCTGACTTAGTGTACCAGTGAGAAGCATTAATCGTATGTGTTACAGCAGCAACAAAGGAAGTCTAATAACTATTGTCAGATTTACGTGAGAAAGAGGCCAGCTAGATACCATTAAACACTGTATGTATTGGGGACAGATCTCCTCTGGTTTCCTTTCAGTAAAGTCTGGAATAAATTCATCCCATGCCAAGCTTGATCTCTGGTGGGAATATTCTCTCACCATAAATACTGTGTCAAAACACAGATGGGCTTTAAAGGAATAGTCTGTGACTTTGGCAATTTAGCCATTTATTTTTCTAGTTAGATACATTTTTGGATGGCATTCTTGGGTAGCTTCATCTTTTATATAGGAAGCTAGATGTTGTTTTGCTAGCACAAAATCTGGAGAGTCTATAGGAAACAATGAACATGCTAAGTGTCCCTATAGACTTCCAAGAGGTTGCACTAACACCGGATGGCAATGTAGCTAATACTAGAATGCATTATCCGTTAAAAAATAATAATGAAAAAGGTATCCATGATAAATGGCAATGGCTTTGATCCAAATCCTGAACTATCACTATAATGTTATGTCTTTGTGGAACACTGTAAAGGCGGTTAGAGTGTGGGAAAGGCTACAATTATTTATTTGCCACATTCAAATTATTGTTTGAATGGATTAAATGACTCAAAGCTGGAATCCATAGATTCTTTATCACTTTGGGATCATTAATTAATTATATACACTGAGTTCTTCTTGAAGAAAATTACTTCCACCAAATTCCTCATAAGCATAGCTCATCTAATAACTTAACAGAAGACAAAATGAGTCTCTTTTAAATCTTATGCTTGTAAACCATTTTAAAGTAAAGAAACATGTGTAAACTGAAAACAAGGTTGAAAATCACATTTTATATTGTGAATGGACATTTCCAGCACCCATTCTGTGCTGTCGATGAATAATATTTCTCCATCCCTCAGATTTCTGAAGCAGGTGACCTTTCTGTTTTTGTCCTAATTAACGATTAGATCTTGGAAGAGAATTAGACATGTTTCATTCATGTTTGTAATTAGATAATATTATTTCATGTTGTCATGTTCTTTTCAATAATTATGAAGTTAAACATTAGGTGCATACAGCCTTTACCGTTATTAATAACCATTATAATCAAATAATAATATATGTCTTAAGGTCCCTTTGAAGGTTGCATGTAATGCTGAAGTGTCTTGGTCTCCTCTCAATCCCAAAACATCACAGGACTCTGGGCAGTCGGTCACACCACATCACAGTGACAGATAATCAAGCAATCCCCACGTCTGTAGATCATTTTTCATCCTTGGACGATTCCTGTCAAAGAGGAACAGATCAAAAACGTTTCCCAGTCTAGATTTATATTGTCTTGCCTGTGAATGATGCAGTGCAGCCGGGCGTACAGCACCCACATACGTACAGTTAAACCCAACTCGGACACAACGGCATGTGGACAACTCCCTCTAATGGCTGACAGAACACCGGGCCGAGGGAGGACGGAAGAGATGTCTGGTCCCAAACAGGTGCACCGTTACGCTGCCTGGTGTTCATCGAGGTGTGGCGAGCGGTGGGACTCAAAGGAAAACTGAACTAATAGTGACGGAAGTAGAGGGAGTCAGATCTGTTCTGGTGTCGGGCAGTGAGGAGCAGTATGGGACAGTACTTCCTGAAGGGACACAGTACACAGCATGGCTCTGAAAGTATTTCTCACAGTGCACAGACTAATCACTGTGCTCTTTAGTAACTATCTGCTAAAACCTGCCTGGAATGTGCGTCTGACTCAGGGGTGCTAAGCCCTGTGTGTCTCCAGGAGTCTCTTGTTTGCCTACAGGATGACGCCTAATCTTTCTCCGGATATCTCTGTATTTCCGAGTCTACTTTTCCAAGCCATCGCTCACGTCCCCGCTCTGTAATCCCACCATGCATGAATCTTTTCTCTTGTGTTTTTGCCATTGTTCATTGCTTGTAAGATTAGCATAAAAAAGATTGATTTAATAACACGTTATCGCCGCTTTATTTCATCAAAGGCATGGCTGGTGCATTTCTAAGTGGAATGAGGTGCATCCTTCAAGATTGTGAAATTGGATTGGATGTCCCCATTTCCCAGGCTCACACTGTGGTTACAGGCTTGTCTTCTCTTGGTTGGCTGATAGAAGAAAGCAGGGTTTGGCTCAGCTCTTCAAAAAGAATTCCAGTGGATTTAAATATGAGGAGCTGGAGCTCTTCTTTCCCCCTGGCCCAGGGCCTGTTAGGTCCTATGATGATGTCAATGTTGTCAATTCTCCAATCAAATGAGCTCTTTGTAAAGATGAATCTGAAGAGCAGCATGTCTAAACCGAACCCTGAAGTCATGGGTTTCTGGGCTTTTGGCATCACTGTATACAGACTCACAACAGTGTCCACATTAGCATATTTGTGAGAGCAAATAATACACTTTCCATGTAAAAACATGCTCCTTGGAAAATGTGGGGAGATGGCAGGTACATTTTACATTGGAGCTGACTGCCTACTCCTTGCCTAATGGAATCAGAATATTTCCACAGATAAATCAAGGTGTCTGATGCAAATGCAATTAAACTAAACCCATTAGACCACAGTTGGAGGACCACGCCATAAATAACCATCTGACCTTAATACATTGGGGTTGTGGAAATCAAATTTTAAGGGACTTTTCTGTCCAGTCAGCCTCCACAGATGGAGATGGCCCCAATTGCCCCCAGTGATAACACGATTAGGCTGCTGTTTGTAGGAGCGTTGGAGATACGATAAGTGATGGCTGTTGGGCGATAACCTCCCCCTAATGTTATCAGCCTGCGCCTGATCAGGGAGGCGTACTCGGGCTCACTCCTCTGTTTGTTGCTGTGAAGTTCAAAGCTTGGACTGATGCGTCCTCTGGCTATGTTGTGTGAGCCAAGACTAACCTGTAGAAAGACAAACCTGTTGGTGTGCGAGAAAAAATTGTGGATATATTGGGGTATGGTATGCCTGTAACATTTTAATTTTGAAAGTGAATTTCAACATCATCATTATGAATCAAATGCATAATGTAATCGATCACGTTTGGTTTGTCTCTTTTGCTGATGAAAATCAAAACATAACCTCCATAATGCATCACCATCATTATCAAAATGCTTTGTTTCAGTCCTGAAAAACATGCCCTGCTGTCTGCTGAACACGATGAATGAGTAAACTGATAGGAGGTCATGACGGTCAGAACATTTGTTACATCTCACAGCATGAGGCGTGTCATTGACCAGTCGGACTGGTGGAAGTGCTGAGTCCGACAGAATCACGGATCGTCTGTAAAACAGGAGTGTAGGTAGTAAAATACCAGCAGATGCCTTATAAACGAGCGTGCGCCAGAAGACGAATATTTATGTCAAGTGTCCTCTGGAGGCATTGTTTCTCATCGTTTTCCCCTACATTCGCGAGACACGGTCCTATGGGAGGGAGGGATGGATGGAGGGAGGAGGGGAGAGAGGAGAAGGGAGGAGAGCGAGAGGTGAAGGGAGAGTGAGAGGGGAGACATTGAATGAGAGGGACAGAGAGTGAAGAGAGGATAGGATTCTCAAAAAACTTCCACAACTTAGAAAGTGAAACTGCAGAGCCCTGTGTCCACTGTTCCTTATGCATGGCTGCTTAGCTTCTTCTGATCTCGTTTTCTTTAAAAGTTTTGTGGCAGAGAAGGGGGTCTCTGCACTGAAAGATGGACCGCTTAAAGAGGATGGCGTCGTGCAGGAGAATTCCGCTATTTCGTATCATGCTGCTCCTAGCAACGTCCCAAGCTGGTAAAGTATAAAGCGCAATTCACCTGTTACATTTTTTCATTTAATTGATTGGCAAAGAAATGTCACAATGCTACCTATATTTTTTGTTAATAATTGGCTGAAGTCCATGTTTTTTAACTTGCACTCGTACCACGTAAAAATCTGGAAATGTTTACAGAAATAAAAGCTTACACAAACTTGATACGTTGAAATTATATAATTTTCGAACCTCCCCTTATGTTATGATCATAGGTTCGGTTCGATATCATAACAAAGTGGCGATGCTGGTTTAAACTTATCCATGGTGGATTGCTCCCGGTCGGGATTCCTGTCGAAATTAATCTTTAATGTGTTGTTATAACGCATAGGATAATGCCACATATTATTTCGTTGTTTTGTACCTTGATATATTGCTTACGTAAAATATAGTAAAATTAATTTAGCATTACCTATAATGTAAAGCCAATGTGTGCGTCAGTGCCTATTTGCGGTTTGTGTGATGGATCTTTATTTCAGCTTGTCCGATTTCTGTCACTGCATTATTATCATAATACATTATCATAGTTTTGTGGTTGAATATTAATTTGCCCACTAAATCTGCACATTCCTGTACAGCGTTTCGTCATTTTGGATGTTGGGCTTCCTCTGTGAGGGGGGGGCAGCATCATTCCTTTCCAACATTCTGATGTCATGTTTGAGTTTGCTCGTGACCAGTGTCGGTGTGCTGTGAAACGGCTTTAACGTTGACTTGAGAAATAGGTGATTGGCTGATCAGTGACCCACCTGAGTAGATTAAAATTCCTGTCATGGAGCTGTTTGAAGTGCTTACATAGTCTTCACGAAAAGGAGCTTAGGTCGACTTTTTAACATGACGGTCACTCTTAGGGCTATTTCCTAATAATACAATAATGTGTACAATTTTATTTTTCATAGTGTTGTTGATATCTAATGCAATTGTTGGTCTGGTAAGATTGAAATGGAGCTTGCACCTTTCCCTATTCCGTAGTTTTGTTATTTATTAGCAATAGATACTGTTGAGGAACTGCATTATTACAGTGAGTTTGTGACTTGGGTTTTACCATTCTTACCCTGGTTGCTATGTCATTTTCTCTTTCTTTTTTGTATGAGTGACCAGTACAATATTCATGTTTTGTACACATCAACAAAATATGATGAGAACTGTGAGACTGGTATGACGACATTATATTATAATATCAGCCACATAAAAAAACTCAGAATTGAGTATCCCTTCATCTACATGTCTGTCAGCCAGCTACCAGACAGGGACTTTTAAGGCCAGCTAAGAGAATCCACATCGGCCTGCCCTGTGGCAATGTCTTGACTGTATTACGCCTGCAGCAATTGTCTGTTTCCTCGCAGGTTCTCCGTCATAGAAGCTGTGTACTCTAGAGAACAGAGACATGCCTCAACAGTTACTAGAGTTAACCCTCCGCTCACCCGAAAGGTTCATCAACACACCTCGAGGGCCCTCTGTCCTCATGCTCCTTTTCTGTGTAACACTGTGTTAGGTGAAGCCTGAGGAAACTCAACGTTTCCTGACAGTAAATCACAGATGTGGTGAGCTTGTTGTCTGGTCAGGTCTGGTTCTCTGACGGGCGGTATGGGGGGAGTTGTATGGGGGGAGTTGTACGGTGCTGCTGTGCTCAAGGGCCAGTCTAGAATAAGTGACAGTGTTACATAGTGAGTGGAGTGGACACTAGTGTGAATGGGGATAGGTGTGTTTACTTTGTAGTCATGATTGACAACAAGTGGGAAATATCCTTGCACCAGGCACACCTGTGTTTCTTCACATTCATCTTGTTTTTCTTTTGCTTTCCAGAGGTTTTGCGGAAATAGGGAGTTTTTTATATTATATTTACTGTATCCCCCCCATCTACTTTAAACCTCCCTCCTTACCTCCGCCTTACCTCACTCTGTCCCCCACTACCTCACCCAATGTCCCTCTACCTCCCCCCTACCATCCCTCTGTTCCCCTAACTCTCCCGGCCTCATCGCTACCTCCCTCTACGTGCCTCTATCTCTATCCCCCATTCCTCTCTACAACCCCCTGCCTCCCCCTGCCTCCCCCAGCCTCGCAGTACTGGCTGCATGAACGAGAGGAATTGATCCGTGCAGCCCCCTCTCTGAGCCATGTTTGATTCTTCTGCCTTGCTAAATCCTAACCAAGACTCCCAGAGGAGAGGACAAGCTGTGGTACTCTTTGATCACTGGGAAAATAGAAACAAATGACAGAAGAGGAGAATTTTTTAAAGAAGGAGTTAAGAGGAGAGAAAATGTTGATGCCTGTTAGTGCTACCAGCACCCGCTGTCATGGGACTCATGTTTCTTTAATGGAAGACATTGAAACTGAAAATATACTGAAGTGCTTGTCATCATCTCCACCTGAAACAAGACATTTCCCCTGCTGGATGGTGTGGATCTTGGCTTTTAGCTTTTTTTGTGAAACTGTTAGAAAAAACAATTCCATTACATTGACAATGTGTAATAATACCACACATCTCAGGGTGCATTTCTCAAACTATACTAGACAGTAGACATCTGGCTTCCAGAAACTGAACAAGAACAAACCCATCCTCCCCCAGCCCAGTAATGGTACTTCATGTTTCAGAGAATTAGACGAATCATTTGTCTTGTTGAAGAATGGGGATTGAGGCCCTCTGAACACAACAATACACTCAGCATTCTGCTGACCCCTGTCTCTCATATAGACCTTCAGGCCTCCTTCTGGACGCAAGAAAATATCACTGTTATTATCAGTGAAAATGTAATTATCAGAGTCGTACAGCACTTGTTAACCACTTAGGGAATTCTGACCAAAGCCCATCTGCAGGCTAAACCTATTGGGATAGTCTAGTATTTTGGCAATGAGTGTAGAATATAAAGTTTGCTCAATTGCTAACTCTTCTTGTCCACTTCTAGTCAACTTCCAATATCATTGTCAAGCTATGGAAGTCAAATTATACAGATGCCTTTGCGAGTGCTGTTTTCACTGAGATAAAACAGCATCTTCAAACTAGTCAGTGCGAATTATTGTAAACAAAGACACCTGGTAGTAAACACTGTTCAAAGCAATGTGGCCCACATCCCGTCCACTTTGGAAAAACAAGAAATTCAGCAGGCAGAAGAACTGACTATGAAGGAGGCTCATTTAATGTCATAAGGAGATGTTGGTCTAATCTTTTAAGGACAGGTAGGCATAATGTTATATGGATAGGTTGTTATGTTATAAGCTGGGTTTGGTATGATATTTTTAGAAAGGTTGGTTTAATGGTACATGGACAGGCTGGTATAATGTTATAAGGTGGCACATGAATAATGTCATAAGGAGACACTGGTATAATGTTATGATGAAGGTTTAGTATAATGTTACAAAGGAATGTTGGTATAATGTAATAAGGAGGGCATGGTATTATGTTCCAAGGACAGGTTGATATAATGTTATAAGGAGAGGTGGCAGCAGTGAAGGAGGCTGGCATTTGGAGTGTGCCGGACTGAACACTACAGTAGTATGTGTGTGTGTGTGTGTGTGTGTGTGTGTGTGTGTGTGTGTGTGTGTGTGTGGGGGGGGGGGGGGGGGGGGGGGGGGGGGGGGGGGGGGTTGCATAGCAGCAGCAGGCTGAGAATCCTCTCAGCAACCAATCTGAATAGTGATAACTCAGAGGAGGCCAGTGTTTGCCCCGGCCCAATCAACGTGGTGTCTCCCATTCTGCCACCTCAACACATTCCTCTGTCCCTCCATTCTAAACCTTTATAAAGCCTTGTTCGCTTGATATTGGTTGTTTCTGTCTCAGTTATCTATATCCGTTTTGGGCAGAGAGTTAAATCATGAGCATGCATGACAAACAGACAAGAGCATTAAAAGTAGACAGACGAAGTGGTCGAAAAAAATCACTCTGATTCTGTGCTAGCATTATTTTAGGACTTGGATTGTGTTATTGTGGTTTTATTTGTTGGTACATATTTTGGTGTATACATATAATGATGCTTCTCGGTTGTTCCTTTTTTCTTTGGCTGTGTGTCTATGTAAGTGCTGAATGTCTGCATTTAGAATATGAGTTCATGTTGATTCATTTTATTGTGAGCTTGTGGGGTAGTGTTGATTAATGCTGTTGTGAGGTTGTGTGGTTTCAAGTTGAATCAATGTTAACTTGCGTCTCTGTGGTCGCGTGTTAATGAACGTTGTCTTTAGGCTGTGTGGTACAATGTTGATCAATGTTGTCATCGGGATGTGTGGTAGCATGTTGATGAATGTTGTTGTAAGGTGGTGGGGTAGCATTTTAAATTATGTTTACATGGGGTTGTGAGGTTGCATGTTAATGTATGTTGTTGTAAGTTTAGGTGGTAGCATGTTGATAAATGTGGTTGTTAGGCTGTGTAGTAGCATGATGATGAATGCTGTCGTTTAGGCTGTGTGGTTGCATGATGATGATTGTTGTCCTGAGACTGTGTGGTTGCATGTTGAATAAAGTTGTTGTGAGGCTGCATGGTAACATGTTGATGAATGTTGTCCTGAGGCTTGGTTGTTCCATGTTGATGAATGTTGTTGTGACGCTGTGTGGTAGCATGTTGATAAATGTTGTCCTGAGGCTGTGTGGTTGCATTTTGATGAATGTTGTTGTGAGGCTGCATGGTAACATGTTGATGAATGTTGTCCTGAGGCTTTGTGGTTCCATGTTGATGAATGTTGTTGTGACGCTGTGTGGTAGCATGTTGATAAATGTTGTCCTGAGACTTTGTTGTTCCATGTTGATGAATGTTGTTGTGACGCTGTGTGGTTGCATTTTGATGAATGTTGTCCTGAGGCTTTGTGGTTGCATGTTGATGAATGTTGTTGTGACGCTGTGTGGTCGCATGTTGATAAATGTTGTTGTGAGGCTGTGTGGTCGCATGTTGATTAATGTTGTTGTGATGCTTTGTGGTAGCATGTTCATAAATGTTGTTGTGAGGCTGTGTGGTAGCATGTTGATAAATGTTGTCATTGGGCTGTGTGGTAGCATGTTTCTGGGTGTGTCTCAGTCCTTTTGTTCCCTCCCTTCACGCCTCAGCACCTCTACTGTCCACACCGCTGTGACCTGTGACCTACAAAGGTTAGAAGTCAACCTCAGGGTAATTTAATTAAGTCAAGCCCCTCTTGGCTCTGAGATTCTGTCTCTGCTGTTTTAGTCACTTTTGCTGGCCATGTCTTTCTTCACTCAGGATTCACGTATTGCAAATAATCACCAACATCACTGAGGACCTGTTAAAAAAATATTGTTTGACCATGAATTGACAAACTACTTTGATAAACTATATTACCATATTTACCTTATATCATTCATTACGTAGACAAACCCTCCATGTTTTAATAAAATACCAAGTGTTTGGAAAGCTTTCAAATGTCTGCATTTTCAAAATTCATTTCTGACCTACATGCAGAGATAAGCGGCATATGGTTTGGTGGATAGATTTACATTTGAAATTATTGAAGAGTGTCTATTTACATTTAAAAATGGGGTGAAAATTAATTTAAACATTTTGAAAACGAATATCATGGTCATTGCAGTACTAGCCTATTATGTACGTGGTAGTTGTGTTATATAAGAGTGTATACCACGGGTCACAAATCCTTCAACCGTTTGAACTGGGTTGGTTATTGGTTCATTTCAGTAATTAGCCATCTCGGGGGTTTGTGGTATATTTCTAATATAAGAAGAGCTATTAGTTGTAGTATTGTACAATGGCCAGATACCACACCTTTTTCTGCTTTATTGCTTAATTCTAGACCTCCTATACATTTAATTTTTACACACGCTATATATTGCTCCTGAGACAGGCTTGAATCTGAAAGGTGTGTCATGCCCTAGTAAAACAAAATGTCTGACAAATATTTGACCAGGAGGGCGGGTCAGCTCTTGTCCATGTAGAAATGCTTTCCACACGACCAAATGTTTTGAGCTGGTAACATCTGGTTCAAATGCATTTCATGCCAAGACACTTATATGTATATCAAACACACAGTACGTCAGATATGGATTCGTCAGACCTGGTGATTTTTTTATTTCAAATGCTATGAAGTTAGTGACAGAGTCCCATGTGGTCAGACCCTGCACTTCTGACAGACCAATCCAATCTCCAAAGTATTTCAACTCTGACCCCGATGCATATCTCCAATAATCCCACAATGCACCAAAATTCAACTGAAACAGCTCAGGGTGTGGTGTAATAATACGAAAAACATTCTCAACCCAGATTGTTGGCCCTGATACACAGATTGGGAATTACTCATTTGAGAAGCGAAGGGATGTTTCAATGATGTTGGCATTGTTGCCTGTTTTCTGGAGCAGAGAGTGTGTGGGGCTCATATCTGAGGAAAGGGAACGTCTTTAGAGATGAGCATCGGTACAGACCATGATTAGCAATTGTACATTATGTCCTTACATGATAGAGGTGCTGCTATGCTGAATGGACAGAGAGGGAGAAAGAGAAAAGAAGGGAGGGAGGGTTAAAGGGAGAAGAAGCTGTTGTGGAGGGAGAACCAACAGTGGGCGTGTTTGTTTGATCCCAGATAGTGACCAGTGTCCCTGCCTGCAGGCTAATGATGTTCAGTTGAATCCCACTACTTTTGCATGACAGAGAGAGCCCTGTCATAGGCCTACGGATGTCTGGAGTGGACAGAGAGTGCCCTGTGATTGGCACACTGAGGTCTGGAGTCGACAGAGAGAGCCCTGTGATTGGCCCATGGAGGTCTGTAGTGGACAGAGAGAGCCCTGTGTTGGCCCACAGAGGTCTGTAGTGGACAGAGAGAGCCCTGTGCTGGCCCACAGAGGTCTGTAGTGGAAAGAGAGCCCTGTGCTGGCCCACGGAGGTCTGTAGTGGACAGAAAGAGCCCTGTGCTGGCCCACAGAGGTCTGTAGTGGACAGAAAGAGCCCAGTGCTGGCCCATGGAGGTCTGTAGTGGACAGAGAGTGCCCTGTGCTGGCCCACAGAGGTCTGGGCTCTCTGTCAGCCAGGTTGCAGAAGAAGGGACAGGACTGACACACAGGCCAACTGTCTTGTGGCCATAGAGAGAAGAACCACAGGGTGGACAGGGTATTATGCCAGTCTTGGACTGCTGCACCACGGTTGTTTAGCAAAAACAGTAGAGGAGCAGAGAAGAGTGGGGTTTGGGAGGGATGGAGTAAAGAAGACCCAAATGTCACATATGGTGTTGTGTGCTGTCCACAGGGCAGTCAATGTTCTAGCAGGTCCAGTTGTGCTGGAACATGGCAAGAGGGGACCGTGAGTGAACTGGAACACTGCCGGTTGTAATCAGACATATCATTCACACCACTCCAGATCCTGAGGCATGGGGGGGAGATGTACAACAAAAAATAAATAATGTATGATAATGTTTGACTAAAATGCAATTTCCTTTAATATGGATCCTGGCTGACTCAGGCACGTGAGGTGCTAGAGAAGATCTAAGACGACACTCACTGGATGACTGCGGGTGAGTTTAGGTAAGGAGATTTACCAGTTGGTCACATGACGTGCCGACAGGTGCTGCTGCGGAGTTAGCGTCACTGCTGGACTGACAATGGCACATTGAATGGAGGTGTGTTGGTGTGGCCGGTGTTAAATGGCTAGTCAGTTAATGTTGGCTCGGCTCCAGACATCACATGGCATCCAGCCACCTGCTTGGCCCACCACGGCTTCAACACTACAGGTCCAAGATGAATATAGAAGAGAGGAGAGTAGAAGAGAGGGGAGGAGAAGAGAACCTAGAGAGGAGAGAGAATGAAGGCACCCCAAGCCTGTTGAATTCCCCCATGGTGCTGCTGCTGCTTCTGTGCTGTGAAAAGAACAGGAGGAGGTAGGGACCAGGCGGTGTGTCAGGGAGGGTGGAGCGAGGGATAAAGGGTAAGAGGTGAGTGAGGTTGGGGGGTGGGTGAGTATGGGGTTCGTCTGTCTCGCCGACGTGTTTTATTTGTCTGTCTTTTTCTGGTGGTTCCAAGAGTTTAGCCCTTTTTTCTCCGATCACTTATTAATCTCAATCCTTCCTGATCCTAAAACAATACTCAAAAAGTATCAGTTCTCTGGGACTTCCCTACTGGCTCCCTTGATCCATGTCTAGTTTGTGCATTTGTAATGATAGTTTAATGTTTTAATGGATTAATGCCCAAAATAGTTGAATGTTTTATATTAATTGGAAAAAATCATTTGAGAATATTTCTAGTGTTGACTTTGGAGTTTTTTGCCTTTGGGAAACAGTCTTGTAATGGAGAATCCCTCTTATTCCTCTTCATGTATGTCAGATTTTTTTACCAAACCCGTGAGGACCAGCAACTGACCTTTGGAAAAAAAGGAACATTTTGGCTCAGGGGTTGGGTTTAGTTTAAAAGTTAAAATTTGGGTTAAACAAGTAGACAGTTAGAATAGTCAATTTTGTCCCCTAATGTATAGTAAGGCCTAAAATTTGTGTTTGTTTATTTCTGTGTATGTGATGATTCGTTCTTCCCTTTACGAAACAGACCAGATATTGTTTTTGTGTGGAGTCTCGCGGGAGGAGCTCATTCTTGAACTCCATTGGTCATTTGACCTGCACATTATTTATTTGGGCCATTGGGCCGACTTGTGTGGTGCTGGTGATGCCTGGAGCCTAGGCCATGTACACAGACTGTCTGTGCGTGGCCTTGAGATTGCTGGCTGACACATTTGAATAAAGCAAAGAGGCTAACAAAGTACTGCTGCATATCAGAAGAAGGTGCTAATTGTATCATTGTGTATTGAAGCATGTGAACATTGTACTTTTTTAATCCTATTTGAATGTGACATTTGTTTGGGGATTTAAATAGTGTGTTTGGGTGTCTACATGTGAAGCTTAATTATTTGAGAGGGGAAATTACTCCCGCCCTTGCTGATCTCTCCCTTTGACCTGGCCCATGGCATTGCACGTTTGGACTGCTATGTGAAGTCAAAGGTCAGATAGAAGGCTCTTTGTAGGTAAGTCATGATAATGTCATGATTATGGGTGTTTAGGGTATGGTACTCCAAACCAAACTCTGGATTCAATTTACAATGTTAAAGGGTGATTTTGACCTAGATTCATTTTCGGGTGAACTCTCTCTAACCCTGAGTTGTTTCTGAAGGCCCATGGGGTCATTATTACATGCTGTTATTCGCCTCTGGTCCATCCTGGAATTTGCATTAATCGCATTGTCCAAATTCATAAGTAGAAGCTGTGTGTTGTGAGCAACAAAGCTGGGCATTGAAGACCAACTAAGTTTAAGCAGAATTTCAAATAGGTCGACCTATACCTTTAAGGTTGTAGAGTTTCTCGATATTTAAAATAACTGTACAATTTGACAGTTTTGCCTTCCAAAGGAAAAATATATTTTTGAATTACCTCAACAAGATTTTCAAAGTCAGCTCATTGTTAAGTGAAGATATGTCCACAACATAGCAATATTTTCTAGTCTTGTAAAGTTCACAAAAAATTCTCAAATTTTTTACTGTGTATTTTATTTTGTATGGTGATGTTTCTTTGTACTTTTGAATACCGTGTTCAGACAGTCAGCGAACTACAACTCACTGTTCTTCTCATTTATAATTTTTCATAGTCAATGGTCCTTTAGTAATCAAGCTGTAGTTATTCTGCAGTGATGAGGCATGCTAATTCATTGGGTGTTTGGAAAATAGAGCCAGGGGCCAGTTCATCAAAGTTATTTACCCATATGCCCACTGTCTGATGAGATTAGACACATATTAGTAGAATGAATAGAATCACTGACTTGAATGGGGACTCCTATTTTAGTCATGCTATATCCATGTATTTGATCATATCCAATAGGTAGAATCCAAAAGATAACTTTTCAAGCAATGGGCCTTGGGGTTTAAATAATTTAGACTAGACAACCTTGGAAATGGCATAGTTGTTTCAGGTGTCAGTGTTGTTTGATTCCATTTGTCAGGTTTTTTGATTGAGTTAGTGTTGTTTGAGTCCAGTTGTCAGGTTTTTTGATTGAGTTAGTGTTGTTTGAGTCCAGTTGTCAGGTTTTTTGATTGAGTTAGTGTTGTTTTGAATACATTTGCCAGGGGGTCTGAGTGAATTAGTGTTGTTTTGAATACTTTCAGGTGTTCTTGATGATTAAGTTACTGGTGTTTTGAATCCAATTGTCAGGTGTTGTGCGTGAATTAGAGTTGTTTTGAGTCCAGTTGTCAGGTGTTTTGAGTTAGTTTTGTTTTGTGATCCAATTGTCAGGTGTTCTGAGCCTGTCTTTATGACAACAATCTAGAGGCCTAATTACATCCATGCTGCTACAGATTAAAATGCTGTTCTGGCTGCTCCAAACATCATTGTATCATGACCTTTCTCACTCTCTGTCTAAGTGTATTATCTCTCTCTCTCTCTCTCTCTCTCTCTCTCTCTCTCTCTCTCTCTCTCCTTTCTTTTTCTTGTTCGGTCAGTGTTTATTATCTCCTTCACTCTTTCTCACTCTCTGTCTGTGTGTATTATCTCCTCTCTTTCACTCCCTCTTTCCCTCACTGTCTGTCCGTGTGTATGTATTATCTCCTTCTCTCTCTTTCTCTTCCTCTCTCTTTTTCACTCCCTGTCTGTGTGTATCTATTATCTCCTCTCACTCTTTATTTCTGTCATCAGCTTGACCTGATAAATTATTCAGTGACATTTACTTCTAGGTTCACGGCAGGGCAATTAGAGTGAATTTGAAAAGACGTCATAAATGTCTGTGTGTGGGACTGGGCATTAGCATGATAAAAGGCTGCTAGGCTGTCACTTTGTGCATAAGCTCTGACAGTTGTGTTTGTTATGAGCAAGCAGCAACTCCTGTAATTATATCATTCACAGGGATTTTTATCACTCCCATGTCAAAGTAGAATTTAAGCTCCTCTGTCTAAAGCACCTTAAAATAAGTGCCTGATGTTTTCCAATGTGTTACAGACTCAGCCTGTCTTCAATTAACAGCTTAACCTATTTACAGTGAAGCCATGTTGCCTTGCTTTGGGTTCGCTGTGGGTGAGATCTGAGCTGCTGGGAATGAAAAGACTGCTATGCAAATAAATAATTCCATAAATGCTAACGGGTGTTTTTCTGCATCCGGCACGTTAAACTACCCACATGTTTAATGAACAGACGGAAGACAATGAGAAAGTATAATGTGCTGTGAAGAAAGTATGGGAGCGAGAGTTTCAGAGACCTGTTTCAATGTAGGATCTTAATTTTAAATGGCTGGAATGCTAGGTGCTCCCCATGTATGTGTGTGTGTGTGTGTGTGTGTGTGTGTGTGTGTGTGTGTGTCTGTGTATGTTTGTGTGTGTACCCTAAGTGTTGCTTTGTTGTTTAACAGCCTCCCATTGAGCAGCTGCTAATAGCCTTACTGCAGACAGCTGTGATCAGGCTCATTCTCAGGGCCACACAATATACACAGACAAAATCAGAATGGCCACACAAGAGCTTACAAGCTAACTGGAACTAAACTACAGGCATCTTGTAATGACCATAAAGCGGGAAATGTGCTGAAGTGGGAGGTCTTTCCTCAGTAAGAGTTACATCGACATGGTCTTTACTGATACACACATGCTTCGTGAACAGTTTAGTGTATCAGTAGCCATCGAGTGAGGCTTTGTGAATTAGAGTGAGCGAGCGTGATGCTGGTTAGAGGCAGGCAGGTGTCAGCTGTCAGGTGTGTCCCACTCTGTAGCATGGTCTACAGTGGGATTACATAGTGGGCGGGGCCATGGCTGAATCCCATAATAATAGGCCTGGAACAGAAGGCCATCTGCGGGACTGCTTTCAGCACTGAATGACTGACTCCTCATACACTCAGCAGAAGGACTGAAAGATAACAGACACAGGCCGAGAGCTCCTCCAATCTGGCTGTACTCCTGCTACAGAACCCAGGATGCCACCACTGAGTGTGGCCAGACATCTAGATATCACATCGGCGACTGTACTGGTTAGATGAAATATGCTAACACAGGTTTCCATCAGCTACTCCGAACTCACTGCACAGTCTAATGCACAGGACACAGTCTGCCACCACTGACTGTGGCCAGACATGCAAACATCACGATGTTAAGTGTACTGGTTGAAAACAACATAAAACAGCTGCTGTGAAACATGGTTAAAAAGCTCAAGCCGTAGAAAGTGATGTTTTATTTTTTCCCCTCAGATGTCTGAACAGAAACACATATTTGCTTGGCTATTCTTTTTGTAAAAAGTGTGTGTACACCAAACTGAATCACAGATGGAATCATGAGATTTTGTTAAAAAAATTGAAATTAAAATAAAAAAAACACCAACAACAAGGAAACAGATGTTTGTGACAGAAAAAAACGAGTGTACAGGGAACAGTAAAGGAAATTAAACATGGTTG
Source organism: Esox niger (assembly GCA_016801105.1). Classification (NCBI taxonomy): domain Eukaryota; kingdom Metazoa; phylum Chordata; class Actinopteri; order Esociformes; family Esocidae; genus Esox; species Esox niger. The sequence goes on from JACXGJ010004367.1 coordinate 19,253, forward strand.
GTCGGAATATATAAAAAAAATTCTAGAAGAAGGATATTTGTCATTTCACTGAGCCATACTTTTGTGAAGAATCTCCACTTCATTTAGAAAACTTAATGAACCCACTGTGAATGACGCAACTGTTGGGCCATTTTCTAGCTCCTCAGTTCTTCTGAAACTCACAGAATGATAAGTAATCTGGACTAAATCTACTAGAACGTTCAGGTCTCTTGGATGGTCCTAGAGGATCTCAAAGATTTCAAGCAAATAGCAGTGCAGGTTCAGACCAATATGTGGTGTGGTGTACCTTTGGAAGGCTGACATTTTTTCACATGGAATAGGTATCTTAAAAGATGGAAAGAATGTACTGCACATTGTTCATTTCCCATTTTGCCTGGAAGGACTATGTCGAAGCAAGCTGACTGATTGATATGTGTCATATAGACCAGATATACATTTGCTTGATGAACAACTTTTAAAACACACATCAAACATAAAGGGTCTTAGCCTTTTAGAATGCACAAATGTGTTTTTTTAATATATTCTCGAATTTTACAGTCTGTCATTTCGAGGGAGGTCATAGTTTTCCCTTAATTAATTTGTCTCCCGTCTCCTGTGTATAGCTCATCCTATCGATGTGCTGCGGGTACTGAAGCTCTCAGACCATATGGAGGGTGTGTCAATGGAGGCTGGCCTCTGTTTCAGCAGGAAGGACATGGAGGAGACAGACATGGCCTACAGGATAGAAAAGAAGATCCAACTCAGTGTACCCACCAAACAACTCTTTCCAGGTACACTGACTGACTGTATGAGGACTAATTGTATGACAGACTGACTGTATGCCTGACTGTAGGACTGACTGTATGGCCCGACTGTATGACAGACTGACTGTATGACTGACTCTGTGATAGACTGGCTGACAGACTAACCATTTATTATAATGAGCAACTCTTTTTCATCCTCCCCAGACTCATCTTTCCCTGTGGACTTCTCCCTGATGACCACGGTGAGGGCCAAGAAAGGTGCCCAGTTCTTTCTGCTTTCTGTATATGACGAACAGGGTGTTCAGCAGCTGGGTCTGGAGATGGGCCGCTCACCTGTCTTCCTGTATGAGGACCAACAGGGACAGCCCCCACCGGAGCTCTACCCCATCTTCAAGAAGATCAACCTAGCTGATGGAAAGTGGGTACTAGTCCTGACCAATGTCTTGGCTCTTGCAAGGAACTTTCTTTCAAAACCTAAATCCTATAGCCTGATTCATATGGGGATAAGAAGTATTTGTTTGACATTTCTGCCATCATGGTATTTAAACAAGCTGATCAATGTCTGTTTGCCTAATATATCTACATCATGTGATTTTGTTGGCCATTGGCATCACCAAAACTCTCGTCACGTACTCATGTGACCCGAAATGACCTCAAAGGATGCAGTTCCTTCCAAATGTGACCTCACTTTGCCGTGTTCAGCCGGACCACAATGCATTGAAACTAGTTGAGCCAGATACCTACCATACAACAGTCGATGGTTGACGATAAGCAGCATTCGGTTCCAATCCATTTGATTGTGAAGGCACAGTGAGGTCTCAGCCTCCAGGGGGACATAGCCCTCTCTCTTTGACCCCCAGCACTGGGCAGTGCACATCAATAGATACCTTCCCTGGGCTCGGACATCAGGATCTTTCCGCTTACCCAGCTGTTTTTCCTCACTTCATCAGCCCATGGCCGTGCATAAAGACTTCTCCCTATGGCCTGAACCCATATAACCTTCATGCATGATCATTTGGTTACATGTTTTTTCATTCGATCCCCATTATATCCCAGTTAGATCCTCATTAGATCCCAACTTTATACCTGTTAGATCCCCATTAGCTCCCCATTAGATCCCTATTAGATCCCCATACGATGCCCACTCGATCCCTACTCGATCCCCATTCAATCCCTCCTAGCTCTTGCCACAGCAGCAGCTACTCTTCCTGGGGTTCAAAACATAAAACTTAACAAATCACAAAATGCTGACACATGGACAGACATTGAAGCAAATGTAAAACGCAACAAAATACAAATAAAAACAGTGTGTGAGGAAATGAGCCTTCTATTTAGTTTGGTTTATCTGTCTCTATGGGTGAATTATAATAGCTCAACATAGTAGTTCCAGCTGATAATTTTCCCAGTGCCACATTGTCTGCACAATGAAGACATCAGTACATCTAACCCGGTTGTAACTCCTTCTCTCCAGGTGGCACAGGATAGCTTACAGTGTGGAAGGCCGGTCAGTCACCCTCTACCTAGACTGTGAGAAGGTCAGCACTTTGGAGTTGCTGCGAGGGGACAGCCCTGTGGTCAGTACTGATGGAGTGACCGTGTTTGGGACGAGACTGCTGGATGAGGAGGTGTTTGAGGTAGGACTCCAGGGCAAATGGGAGAGGGGGTCAGTGTTGGTTGTGTGGTAATGTTATGACTGTGTGCAAGCTTTGGTATGAATTCTTTCACAATCAGAATTCAAACTGGTTTATTCTGTTAGTGGATCTGAGGAAAATCAACATTATATGTTGGAACTTGTTTTCACTGGATTCTGGGCATGTGATTGCAATATGCCTATTATAAATTCTACTTGTAGCACTAAGTAATGTGAGGCGTGGTTTGAATCTAAATCACTTTATTTTGGGACGCTCAAAACTCCATAAAGGATGAGATAAAAAGGACCAGTAATACAATGTAACATTAATTGATCAAATATGCGATGTTAGAACAGTAGAGTTTCACTAGATTCACGCATTGCCTGTGTTAGTTCAATATCCTGTCAGGACTACAGGATCCCAATAACTCAGTTTTAACTGGGATCACTTTCTCTGCGCGTTACCTCATTTATCTCTGGCCAGTAAAATGAAGTACACGCCCCATTCTATCACAAACTGCCTTTTGAGTTTGAAACATGCCAACCAGAGCTGTATGTATTGTGCTGTGCAGATTAAAGGTCATGAACGGTACAGCTGGAGCTGGATTGAAATGGAAGCGGCTGGGAGGGGAGGGATGTCTGAGGTTAGGCAGTGGTTTATTCAGTTGAAAAACGGGGGTTGGGTTGAGTCAGGTGTTGTTCAGACATGCCCTGCTCTGGCTTCATCAGTTTCACTATAATCAAATGTCTGGATATGACACCCAGAATGTGTGTTTGTGTCACTGAGTTGGTGTGGTTGTTGGATGTGTTGATGTTTGAACAGACATCTGTGTGTTTCGGATGTTCCAGAGAGTGTGATTGTGAATGGGAGTGTTGTCTAGGCTTCCTAATTGATCCTTTTGGAAAAGGAATTTCCCAGTGGTCAGTGTTCATCCCCACGGCGACACCAATCAGGGCTCCTGTCCTGGTCATTATCCTGGAGTCGCTGGAAGGGCAGTGGTCGCGTTTTGAATGACAGCTGGTGTTGTTAGGACTTGGTGAAAATGCTTGGTGAATTCACCGCTGGCACAGGACCTTTGCATTATTGAGCACACTGAACACTGACTAATAGCTTGTTAAATAATGACACTGATGGCATATGTTTATATGAGCCAGTTTCACACAAGCAGGAACAGTTCAAATCGAGTTAGTCATTTTAAATAGGAATTAACAAACTTTAGAAGCCTTTAGACTCTGGAAATCCCCAATCTGCAGAACATCGCCTAAAATAAACGGATGATTAAATTAAAATACAGCACTGGTGCGTGTGTTTGTGTGTGCGTGCGTGCGCTTGTTCATGTGCAATGTGCATTCATATCACACACTAAGATGAAGCTCTCCAAGTAAAGCTCATATCATTTGATTTTCATTTCCCTGACCCTGTTCCATAAGTCATTCTCAATGTCTCTCCCAGGGCAGAAGGCAAGTCCTTGTCCATTGTCATTCCAGTGCTGCTCTACTTTAAATCACTAGCCTGCGGCATGCAGAGAGCAGAGCAGAAAGCCCATCTCTCCTCAGGTCCTCAGGCTCTGGGTCTGGCAAGGTGGAGAGCGAGAGACATGGAGGGGGACGATTGGAGAGGGGTCATAGAGCACCAAGCATGCCCCCTCCCACTTCTCAATGCCTTAAGGTAACATCCCAACCTTGTGACCCCCCCACCCGCCTCCCCTCTGGATACTGGAGACACCAGAGAGGGCAGAGGAAGGGTTATTCTATGTCTCTAAAAGAGTTACTGGACACACACACCAGTCCTCAGAACCAGATGTCTTCTCAATAGACAGTAACTAAGCATGTCCCTCTGGCCACGCCCACACGATAACCTTCCCTCTCTCAGCCCGCCAACATTCTATCTATACCTCAGTTGTCCTTCCCACTCCATCCCACAATACACCTCCCATGGCACCACAATGTCACTATCTCTTAGTGAGAGATCATTCACCAGCTATCCTCCATAACACTCTCTCACTTTTATAGGGTCTGTATTAGCACAGTGTCCCAATTCAGCTATGATTTTTTTCCCCCTCCACTTTCCTGGCATAAACAGTCATCCCCCAGTCAACAACTGTAAAGATCAATCTTCACCCGAACCCTGTCTATGAAAACATCCCTTGTCTACTTCCTGGAACACCCGTCCCTCTGACACGAACACTAATACCCGTCAATTATATTTTCCGTCTGCTGTCTTCTTAATAGCCTGACATGTCAAGTGGTCAGCTCATTCTTTCCGTGGGGGAACCGGGCTGTGTCAGCTGGGCTGGGTGAGGCTGGTACCACTGGAGAGGTTAGAGTGCGGCCCTGTTCTCAGGCCGTTCAGTTCTCAGGCCGTTCTGTTCCGGCGGGAATTCATGGGGCCAGTGTTCCGGCCCAGTCCCCCCAGCGTGGGAGAACAGTGTGGGGGTTTGGGGACGTGGTCAGACCCTGGTGCTTCTATTGCTTCCAGATTGCCTTCAAATGACCATCTAAAGGACTGTAGTGTTGTTCACACACCCACAACCATGGAGTCATGGACGCAAGAATGCACACTTACTCATATACACACACAAAATACACTAAAACAAGCATTTAGTTGTCCACAAGTCTGAATGTATTATCTATGCCCTCTGTGGGCTGTGTCTGTGTTTAGTTCAGGCCAAATGCCCAGATAGGATCCAGCCCAGTTAACATTTGTGGACAGCGTCTGTCTCTATAACCCATTACATTATTGTTATAAAGAATGAACCCACTTTGAAAACTTTTTGGAGTTTTGTTGTTTCTTGTCTCTTAGTTGTGATGTCAATGAGCGTGTCTAAAGTGCTGTTTGATATGACCCAGGAATCTAATGGAAAGCTGCAGAGATTGGAGAGGCTGCTTTAATTAGTCAAGGCCTGCCGGGTGCACACACATTTGTTCCTTTCTAATGATTCATGTCTGATTGTATTCAGATGTTTTGACATCCGTTTCACTGCAGGCAAGTAAGGAGCTAAGGCTTCCTGATTAGTAGATTTATCAGAATAGGCTTTTTCATTTAGGGTAGTGTGAGTTCATGTTGTTGTAGGGACCAGTGGACTCCTATTACACCAGACAGATACAGGCTGTTTGTATAACAGTGCTTCATAGGAGTGTTTGATGACTCAAAGTTCAAGCCAGTTCCAGACAATGCTAATGAAGTGTAAAAATGCCTTTCATAATGTCTGCCTGGCTTGGCGGCTGGCTATGTTATGCAGCCTTAATTGAGGCTAACTCGCAAAACAGTGCAAGTCCGGACACCTGTTTTAGCCAAGTGGAGCTGCTCTGGCCCGGTTAATGTTAATAGAGCTGCTCTGGCTCTATTCTAGCCAAGTGGAGCTGCTCTGGCCCGGTTAATGTTAATAGAGCTGCTCTGGCTCTGTTCTAGCCAAGTGGAGAAGCTCTAGTCCCGTTTCAGTAAATATAGCTGTAGGAGTCCTGTTGTAGTCAAATGGAGAAGCTCTAGCCCTGTTTTAGTCAAGTGGCCTTAACCTGTTCGTTTAACTCTGTTCGTTTAGTCAGTACCAAAAACCTCACACCAACTTATATGTCCTAAGCACTTCCTCCATGGTTAAATGCAACCGATGAAACTCAGGCAATATTGGTAGGGGTTTAACAAATGCAGTTAACTTCGGGACACACCTATGGCTAAATTGATGCAATGTATGGTCCACTTGAAATTAAGAAAACTGGCATGACATTTTTATTCACTAAGTCCTCTTATACTTTTAGAAGAAATTTAACTCAGCAACAACTAAACAATTAATTCAGGAAGTATTTTTTGCGATTATCTCAAGGCTTGAAATCAGACACAAAGGACGAACATATCATATAATTTGGCCCGCCTGTCGGTTGTTATATAATTGCCCCAAATCAAAAATAGCTTGCAGCCTCGTGGGACTTCACTTTACTTGTGGTGCAGTATTGTTGCCAGCATTGGGGAGGACTACAAATGTCGAAAACGGTTGACAAAAAACACTAACTGTAATCCATTACGTTACCAACAAAAATATTGTAATCGGAATACAGATTATTTTGAAAAGTTATGATTACATTTTGGATTACTTCAATTGAAAAATGTAAGTGTACAAAATAATTATGACACGTTTTATGTTTGATTTATTTATTTTTATGTTTTAAAAACACCGGCATTTGAACCCAAATAACAATTGCACGCCAAATTTGTGTGTGATCATCATGCGTGCAAAGGCCGATGAAGCGCAAGTTTATTTTTCTCAGGTTTTAGTTGGTTAAAAGAGAGTAGGCTATATCTACGATATTAGCCAATCCATATACAATGTGATTAAGTTATCTACTATTGACGCATCATTCTCAGAATAATTATGGGATATATGCCTACCTGTTGTAATATCATTTTCAGGAATTGTTTAGGATATTAGGCAACTATTTGATAGCTATAAAATGGCGCTGCCTTAAAGATAAAACATTATATGAAATTTATCAAAATACCCTTTTGCACATGTTGATACAGGATTACCAATTATGCATTTTCCATAGATTCAACATATTACACAAATGTGAACATGCTGTGTAAGGTTCATTGTGCGGTGGACCTGTGAGCAACAACTTCAGTGTCAGCTAAACTGTTCTGAAGTTCCTTTGCCGAAACCTGTGGGTTCTGCTGTGTAGATCTGACCAGTTTTCATGCAAATGGGTTCATTGTGATTTTTTATGGCCTTAAAACATTGTTGGGAGGAATATAAGTGATACATGGAATTGATTATCTGAGGTCAAATTGAACTGTTATGATAAAAGTTGATTCTATAGCATAAATTACAAGTAGAACAGGTAAAAAAAAGCACATTAGACATTATATAAAGTCAATTAATGTAGTCTAAAATCTTAAACTTAATGGCATAACCTAAAAATACACAGTTAAATGGTTTGCCAGTTAGAGAATTTAACATTTAATCACCCCATCAAATATTCTAAACATTACATTCCAATGCTTAGAAAACTAAACAGTTTTTTTATGTACTGTGTATTCAGCTTTGCCCAGATTTTGTAAGCTTTGTTTACATCCTATCATGTTGTATGGCCAGGTCAACACTTCAAAAACACATTCCTGTTTACTCTTGCTAAACAACTGATGTTTCTTGTCTCTTTGTCTCGTCAAACTACATTGTGTTTTCTGGATCTTGTCATTTTTGTTTGTTGTGTGGAAACCAGCATTAGCTGATGGTTTAAAGACAGCTAATAGGTACCCTTATCAACAAAAACAATTAACAGAGATGCTCAAAATTAACACCAAGTCCTCTTTTGTCCATATCGTCCAAAATTATTCAACAAAAACTTGAATGGGACAGAGTATCTTGTTCTTCCTAGAGTTGAGGCCTCTCTGAGCATCTGCATAGCACCCTATTTCCGGTTCCTCGTCATTCAGGGTTAAGCCTTGTACCCGGTCTCAGAAGAGGCCCATGTTGGCATTTACCCAGGCAACAGCATCCCCCAGATCAACAACTGATCGTGGCAACTGAAATATAAGATGACAAGCACATAGAAGTAGAGGTCTACAAAGTAAAAGTGCTTAACTAGGTTCACCACTTTAGGGAAGTATCTTAATAAGATTGAGGTAATCAGGTAAAGGGAGTTCAAAACTAACAAGTGATCAATTACTTAAAAAGGAAGAGTGTAAATTACGAATTAAGGTCACTGATTAGTTATGAACTCTGTTTAGGTAATTTAGCTCATCTTTAGGAGCTTCCCAAAACTTGTGAACACTGCTGAGTACTTTCTTTTTACACCTCTACATAGATGGCCATGACAAAAATATTATTTTGTTGAGATCTCTATATAATGACAACATAGTGAATGACGCTATAAAATAAATTGGTCTCTCCTGTCTGCATATAGTGACAGGTGGATCTGTTTCATCATGCATCTTTAGTTAGTTGTACTCCACTTGACTAGAACTGGCTAATAGGGGTGTGTGATACCGCAAAAGTTGGGTTTACCAAGTAATACAGGGCCAGAATCGCCAATATTGATGCCAATATCGAGACTTTTTATTTTTAAAAGCGGTTTATGTACTTTAATTTAGGGTAGAGCAGTATGTCATGATTTATGACGCGAATTCATCATTAATAGGCTAAAACTGAATAAATGTTTATGACCACTAATGTGAGTGGTAAAGTTGTTTGCCTTCCACTGTTAATTACTTTATCACATGCATGTTCAAACACATGGCCGTTTTTAAAGGCAAAGTACAAAAATATATTTTTATTATTGTAATTTGAATGTGCATATGTCAGGGTTGAGCTATATTTTTTTTAAGTTCCATTGAAATAAGTAATTTAGATAAGCTTCAATGGGCTGAATATTTTAATGTCTGAATGTAGTCTATATTTAATCACTCTGCTAAAGTAGCAGCTAATGATGACCAATTGTAGTTAGTAATTAATAAATGTTACATTAAAGTAAAATTAACCAATGATCTGATTTGACTAAAATATCAATTTCACTACTAAATATAGCTGGATATTCCTTGCGTCTCTGAAAGGACAGCCAGTGAACTCTGTGTCGGATCAGTCTGAGGCATTAACCTCTTCCCTTCATTTCTACTGCAGCTCAGAGTTCTCTTTATCGTGGGTTTTCATATGACCAAACAAATTGGTGGTGTTGCCACAGTAGCGGACAACCTTCCTAAATGCATCGTAGTTATCATTTAGTGTTGTAAAATATCTCCACACGATGCCCCTCTTTCGTTCAGCCATGGCATTCATGCATACATGTACTGTAGGCCTGTATGGCAGATTGGCGATTAGCGCCGGTAGTCAGGGTGCGCGCCGTCGTGCGTGCACGCGCAACGCGTTTGTTCGTTGTACGAGTGCATAGTCACAATTGACTGTAAGCTGGAAAAACACCTTGCATGACTACTGAGCTTTGTTTGCACAGACTGACAGTTCTACTCTTTGATGGAATTGGTACAATCTAGAAGAGAGAACCTGAAACTGGTATCGGTCGTATTGACGCTAGAATCGATATTTTGGGAACGATCCGCCCACTCCTACTGGCTAACTAGTAGCCCACTTCGTCGCGTTGCTAGCTATATTTGTGTTCTAAATTAAAGAAAACAAATACATTTTCAACTACAAAATGATAATGTTTTAACACTTTCATGCGTCTTGGAATGCTCTCTGCCAGTCTGTCACATGGCTGTTGGGTGACTTCATGCCACTCCTGGCACAGAAATTCAAATAGCTTGGCTTTATTTGATAGCTTGAAAATGTGATTTAAATGGGCATAACTTAATATTAAGGAACCCTCATATTAAGTAATGCCACCGACTTGCGGTCTGCAAATATACCCTCCTCGCCAACCATTAGCCTACTGCAGATTTGGTGTAAGTTACATAAGCTACAGATGTCTTGACATTTTATTACAATTACGACAATACCTATTTCGAGAACATTCATTTTTCAACTATGTTTTGAAGATATAAAAAACATGAATAATACATAAATAACATAATTGGCTCACACATCCTTAGATGTTGGCTTAGTGTCAGATAAAAAGTCAGATTCTGGAAGATTTATTGGAATGACTGAGTATCTGACAGACTTTTACCATAATGTAGATGTAGCCCAATCATATTAAAGTAGAAATCAATGGTTTAGAAACGCTTTCCAAAGGCTCTAACATTGATTGATCACGCAATAGGTGTCCAGTTTGTTATATAAATATTCCTATTTGTCGTCTACTGACTCTTAATATTAAATTAATCAAAGTAATTCGATTACGTTACTGAGTTTGAGCAATCAAAAAATTACATAACTTATTTCAATTGCGGACAGGTAACTTCTTACCGTAACGGATTTAAAAAGTAACCCACCCAACCTGATCGATGCAAACTAACTGGAATGGGTCACTGGTAGGTCTAACTAGCCCCGACGGCCTTGATAATTTCCACTCCCTCTGCCATTAGGACACTTGTGCAAATAGAGGAAACCCGGTTGATTGGAACACCGAGATGTGGAGAGGATAAAGGACGGGTTAATTTGAGATTTTGCAACAAACAGTGCTGTGTGACACCGAGCTAATGCAGAGATTTGTCCGGTTAATGTCATTAGTGAGGGGAGATTCTATAGAGCTGACATTCTTCCACGGTCCCAACCTCTGGTTTGAGTAACCCACAGACATGTTCCCATCAGATGTGTGCAGCCCCTTCTAACATGCTGATAGACACACTGATACGGATGACTCCATGTCTGGATCGGAGTTCAGTCGTCCATGTGGCTCTGTACTGTAATGCCTTACATCTGCTGTGCAGGGGGACGGATGTCACAGCCCCACCAGCCAGCTGTCTGCTTGGTGGAATCTCGCAGAGCCATAGGTGGAACAGGGCCTTTGATCTCTGACTCAGACTGGATTCTGTCTGTCCTTCTCTCTGCTCTCTTTCTCTGTTTTTCTCTCCTTTCATCTCTAGGGCGTTAAGTGCTGTGTAACCTAGTGGTTTATGCCTTACTGCTGTACTGAGACCTGTGTTCAGTGGGTCACCTGCACTGGTGAACAGTGTGTGGTAATGATTTGGGGTCATGTAAAGCATAGGAGTGTGTACATGTTGGAACAATAATCCCCAGTAGAATAGTTAAACAGAACATTTGAGACATTTTGCCAGTACCTTTTCAATGTAATTTTTCAAATTTTTCTAAAGTTACATTTGCGTCTATGGTTAGGTTTGGGTTTGGGTTAGATGTTTGGGTAATGTTAAGTTCACGGTTCGGATTAGTAGGATTTTGAGTACTTGTAACTTTTCGGGTTCCCACAAGGATGGCAAAATGTGTGTGTTGACTCAGTAGGACCAGTAGCCGTGGTCACTGGGCATTGGCAGGACTGTCTCTATGCGTGTTTATGTGTACACACACCCCGTCCCTCTGGAGCGTAAAGGGCCTTGTTTCAGAGGACTGTGAGGGAAGTATGTGTCTGTTATGTGCTCCCTGTGTCCTGCTAACAGCCTGGGAGCTGAGGCCTGTGAGTGGAGCAGACAGTACCATGGGCTATTTGATGCACAAAATGGCCTTTTGACCAAACGGTCATTTGAGGTCTTGCTACATCCTTGTTCAGCCTGGTTCTCAGTGGCCATCATGGTGCCTCTCGTAGATGTCAATGTCAAAACTAAGATCCTGTCTGTACCTCAAGTGTTTGGCAGTGAGATTAACATGCTCTCTGTGTGCTTTGTCTGTCTGGTGTACATTTGGTAGGGAGATATCCAGCAGCTGTTGATTGTCGAGGATTCGGAGGCTGCGTCTGACTACTGCCTGAAATACATTCCTGACTGTGACTCTCCGCTGCCATATAACAGCCAGGCCCAGGATCCTGAACAGGTCAGTCATCCAGCCACCAGGGGGAGACACCCACTGAAATACACACTGAACTTCCTACTCAGCAATTCCTACTCATTTGTTCTGTAATAGTGTTTCTCTCCACAGAAAAGCAGTGGGTATATCCATCAATAGTCAGTAAACAGGGAGAGTGAAGATGCTACAATGTCATAAACAACTGTAACCTTTGTAATACTGCAATTAAACACAGACACAGATTGCATTCTGTACCTTCGATAAATCCCAGATGTTCTCTCACCATAATTTGATTATGGGAAAGAGAGAATATATTTAGTCTTGTAGAAACCACAGCATTCCCCCCACAGTTTCAATTCTCTAAATGTTGGCTCAGTCTGGACTCAAGATTTCTGAGATAGCGATTCTTGCTCAGGCTTTATGCAGGTCCTGACTACATAGGATTGCTCTGGCTGATAGAGACTCTCAGAAGTCCCTTGTTTCTCAGCCAACAGATAAACCAGTGAACAAGCAGCATGCAGATGAGTAAAGTGCTGTGAGTCAGGGAACTGCCAAGCTTGTGTAATCCAGGCCAGCCAGTCCCAGCCTAGGCCGTGTACTCTATCACATGATTTATCACCTCCTGGCCTTTGCAGTCAAGGGACCTAAAAGACACTACTTATGAAGTTAAAGACACAGAGGCCAGGCCCGGGCAGAATGAGCCCGTCAGCATCAGAAAAGGCTCCTCTCCCTTTCCTTGTCAGTGTGCCAGTAGAAAGAGAGCGTCGCATCCTTCCTGGGCTCTCAGGTGTTGCTCTGGCAGAGACTACTATGCTGAACCTCTGCAGGCTGAACACACAGCCGAGGGCCCTGTGCATCTCAGGATACCTCCCCAGTGCTCCGCTTCTAACCCCCTTGACTGGGAGGTCCTCCACGTGCAACAGGAGCGACCTGCGGAAGATGAATTACATCCCGACGTGTTTATGTTGGAGAAAAGGGTTCTGAAGAAACGATTGAAATGTTGAGTCACGCGGCCCGCAGGGATGAACACTCGGGGTCTGTGAGAACACAGCTTACTGCCTGTAGCCTCCTACACACGTGTGTCAGCTGTGTCCGGGTCTGTCGGTTGTGTCTGTGGCCGGGTGTGTCGGTTATTCAATCCCTGACGTCGACTGGCTTATGGAGTCAGTTGGCCATGCTAGATCTACAGATGAAAAACCTAGATTGTTTCAGCATCACTCTACTGACCCACTTTCTATGATCCCACAAGTCTTCATACAAACCATCTATGTCCTCCGATGTCCTCCGCTGACAGAATGCACCTATAACAATGATTTATCATTCAAATGTTTATCGTTATGAATGTGAATTAACTCTGACAATATATTTGTCACAACGTTTATCGTTGTAAATTGTGACTGATGGTTAAAAATGATTACTTCTAAGTTTTGTTGTTGTTCCACTTAACATCTTAAAATGCTTTAACTGGTTAGTTGTTCTGGAGATGAGAATTGGGTAAATGACTACAATAGAACAATGTTATCATGCCAATAGGGTTATAAATACACTGAGGCTTGACCCCTGACCTTACGAGCAAAAACTGTGTAATGGGCGAGGTGCAGGGAATGGACACAGTCTCTCAGTTTTCTCACAGTCACTGTCATTTACAGATCATTCATTAACCAAAATGTTTTAATGAAATGCAAGCAAAACGGAAATAAAACAAAATCCCGGGGGCAGAGAACAGAATCCCACAGAATCCCATTCAGTCTAACAGGCTGCCACCGCCCGGACCTGCTTCTCTAGGGGCCATTTTATCCTCCCCGTAGCCAGGCCTGATTGCGGCAGGTGTGCCTCGTCATGGGGTGGTAGCCGAGCTGCGTTCAAGGGCCTCATTTTGCAGCCCTGGGCCAGGTGGTTCTCCCTGGGGCGTTGGCCAGACGCAGATGTGGGAGGGGGGTGCATTTATGCCATAACACTGATAAATAAACAACAGTCGTCAGTGTCTGTGTAAACACAACGTTCCATGTGCCGCCTCCACCTGGCTGTGTGTGTGTGTGTGTGTGTGTGAGAGAGTTATCTGGACAGATGGGTCTTAAGCTGTTTCTGATGTGTTTCTAGAGCATTTCTCCTGTCATGATTCTGATGTGTTTCTAGAGCCTTTCTCCTGTCATGATTCTGATGTGTTTCGATAGCATTTATCCTGTCATGTTTCAGGTATTTTAGTTATTTGACTTGTTGTTTCCCTCCTTCCTCGACCCCCTTTCCCCTCTTTAATAAAAGACTCCTCACCTTAAACCTGACCTTACCATGCGGAGAGATGACCCCATGATACCAGGTGAAAAGCCAAAGGAGCCAAAGAAACGCTCCAAAAAACAAAGGAAAGGCAAGAAGGACAGAAAGAACAGGGACCAGAAGGGGAGGGGCAAAAAGGACTCCAGGAAGAAGAGAAAAGAAGGAGAGGAGGGACCTGAGGAGGAGGGCTTCATCAGGGTGTCCACAATATTGCCTGAATACACCTTCCCAGAGCCCTACAATACCCCTGAAGTGTTTACTCCTGAGGCTGCCATGACAACCCAGGTCCCTGACCAGACTACAATCATCCCCACACATCAGCCTGTCTCTGACCTTGAGGACCCCTCCGTGGTTCCCAGTTCACTGCCTGAATCTAAGGTCACTGAGGAGGTAGACTGAAAAGCTAGGATGTAGAACACCTCTACCATCTCATCCTTGACAAAGCACTGACCCACTCTCTCCTAATGCCTCACCTATAGCTTGTGTCTCGCCTCACTACCTCTTCGCCTCCCTCCACCACTAACCTAACTAGTACAGCACTGAGCACCCCCAATGCATCTTCTCTCCCAGGATCCCCAGCGGAATGCAGAGAAGGCACCTAACTAGATTTAGATTAAGTAGAGTGTGCACACAATCTAGAATCTATTGTGTTCCGCAAGTTTGATAACACAGATAGACAACTGTCGCAACAGATGTTGTTTATGGGTTGAGACATGGAGTGTATTCATGTTCTGTGTTGTGTAGTGCTTGTAGTTTTACATACATACCTAGGTAAGTGGTATGTATGAAGATGTTATTTGTTGTAGTGACATTTTCTGCTCAGTATTTGTCTTTTTACAAACGTTTCATTTTAAAGCAATACATGTATCCGATCAGGTACACCCCTTTGGTTGTAGTCTGGGTTCAGTCCTTCACAAATGTATGTGGAAAAATTGAATCTCCATTAAAGAAATCTCTAAAGATTATTGTTTTCCACTTCAGCAAATTTGCCAAATATGTCATTTTTAATTCCCACACTCTCTAACAGTCTGTCTTGCTGCCATCCATACCTGGTTGTGAAATATTTCATCACCTGACTATGATTAACACCACGCTGAGTCTTGCTTCATGTAGTATATATAACCTGTTTATGTCCCTAACCAACCCCTGTGCGCCTAACTAGCCTAGTAACTGTTATGCTGACTTGGAATGTGTAACATGGAGGAACTTGGCAAACTCAGTTTATTGGCCAGACAGACCAAAGTTGCCCATTGTCTCCATGGTTTCTGTTACCATGGCTCTGACCGTAAACTCTCTGGCCGTGTGCAGGAGGAGTGGCCATTGAAAATGCCACAGATGGAGGTGTACGATGAAAACATCTACGACGACTTGTATGATGACCATGCCGTTTCCACGGTAACAGTGGCACCCAATGTCACAGAGTACGAGGTCAGTTGAACTTGGACTTGTTACACTGCATGGTTTCTGTAGCAGTATTGTAATGCATGTGTTATCTATGTGTTTATGGGATCATGTCATTTACCTTCATACTGAATGGACTCGCAGACTATTGATTACGGGGATATGAGGAACGAGACAGAGAGACAGGAGTATGAAGAGTATGAGGTGTACGAAGATGGATACGGCTTTGCAGAGAGAGAGGGGGCTGATAGCTGGAATGGAGAGGTAGGCCTCATCAATCATCCAATAATATTGCAGTCTCTTGCACATGCCCTACAACTAAAATACACATAGTAGACCATCAATCAAACTGCCTGTCTGTTCATATGTCTGTTTCTCATCAATCATATAACATATCTGTTCAAATGTCTGTCTGCATCTGCCTGTCTGTCTGTATGTATCTGTCTGTCGGTGTGCATCTGCCTGTCTGTCTGTATCTGCCTGTCTGTATCTGTCTGTATGTGCCTGTCTGTCTGTCTATACATGGCTGTCTGTTTATCTGCCTGTCTTATCTGCACCTCAGGCCAATGCTAGAGTACTCAAAGGAGAGAAGGGAGAGCCAGCCATCATTGAACCGGTGAGTTTGACAATTCAATCAGATTACTGCTTATATAAGTCAATATTATGCTATTCCAAGTGTGTCTTATGGTGATTATTTCAAGTCAGTCTTCTGTTCATGTAGACTTTCAGACCATATAAACAATATGGAGTTTTTACTGTATGTCTCCAGGTTTAAACTATGACAGATATCTGTGCTATGTACTGCATGTGTGTCTCACGGTCCTGTGTCTGTGCTGTTGATCAGGGTACACTGGTGGAGGGGCCAGTTGGCCCCCCTGGCCCCGAGGTGAGACTCCTTTACTCAAACATGACTTTAAAAAACACAGCCCCATAGTGTCACTGGGGACCAATGCTGACAGGTTTCTTAATTCTCCAGGGTCTTCCAGGTATACCAGGACTAGTGGGTCCTACAGGTCCCAGCGGAGAGCCCGGTGATTTGGTATGTATCCTCACCAGTCGCGTATTGACTGAACCAACTGTGGACTGTCCTGAGAGACTGTACGACCCCACTTTGAGCATCCCCCCAAGCCAGGTCCATGGCTCTATAGGGACTGTGCAATGGGTTTGACCACAGATTGACCACAACTTTACAGGGTGGGGTCTACTGGGGTGCTTTGACCTTACTGGTGGTCTTGACCACATCCTCACTGGGCTTAAGAGACTTATGGATTGATGATGACTCATGTGTGGGCTTGACCTCATTCACTCTGTTGAGTGTGTGACTGAGTACGAGTGCGAAGGCGAGGGAGAGCGTGTGAGTGTGTGTTTGTGTGTTCTCTCCCTGAAGACAGCTCCCCTCCCACTGACTCAAACCAGCAGATGCTCAATCGTCTCCAGCGATCTGAAGGATTTTTAATGATGTTGTTGTGTGAGGATAAACATGGAGATTTTCTATTGCAGTTTCACCTGATATCAAACACATCGTACCAGATAGATAGAAATTCCACAGATATTGAACAAATTAAACCAGGAGCATTTCGAGATCCTGACTGTCTATTGGATCAAGTCTTAAATGGTTTGTACAGTAGACAAGTTTTGTCAGTGTGATGTCATGATAATAATGTTCTGGCTGAGACCTTGGTCTCTGCTGCTGTTGAACCAGACCTGTTGAACCAGACCTGGGGATCGACTGTCTGGAATTAGTTTATATCTCTAATGCTTTATGAAAGGCTTGTGGGTACATTAGGGTTTTGCTAAAGGTTTTAAGCTGAACTTCGGGGGGCGTATTTTCCCCTCTGTTTACAAGTGAATTGTTCTAAAGCCCTCAGTGAGTGACATGCCCTGTGGAAATGGAGCAGAGTTTGTTTTTACAGGGAACGGATATTGGCGATCACTTACAGCCTTGTGTTGGCCACTGTATACACACTCATACACTCATGACTAAACCCCTCATCTCCCCCCTTTTCTCACCCTATTTCTCTTATCTCACTCTCCATTTCTCTTTCTCTATCCCTCTCTCCATCTTGTCATCTCCCTCTCTTTCTCTCTCTCATAGGGTCCTCCGGGACGTCCTGGTTTATCTGGGGTAGATGGTATACCTGGTCCTCCAGGAACCATGCTAATGTTACCAGTAAGCAAATAACTGTCCTTATTAAAACGCACTCCAGCTAAAATACACACACGTTCACTCACCGCATAAGCCGGCGCCCTGTGGAGGAGCAGTAACAGCTCTGTGCCACTGGGTGGGGCTGTGACATGTAATGCTGTGTTAGGTCAAGTGGAATTTAAAGTGTGCCTTCAGTGAACCATCAGTGTAGTCTTGTACTGCGTGTGTTAGTGCGTTAGTGTGTCTCGTGTCTCCTGTAGTTCCACCATGGTGGTGACTCTATGAAGGGGCCCGTGGTGTCGGCCCAGGAGGCCCAGGCCCAAGCCATCCTGCAGCAAACCAGGGTAAGGTCCACAATCCACTATTACTGGACCCTGTTAGGTTATGGTTCCCATGGCCCCTCATCCGTTGTTGTTGCTCTTATTATCACAGCTGTCGTTGAAGGGACCTCCCGGTCCACTGGGTCTCACAGGGCGACCTGGCCCACTGGTAAGAGACCAACCTGTCTTAACCTGGCAAAAGTCCTGTCTGCATTACGGTTCCACACGGGCACCTGGCCCATTGTTACTTTTTTACATGGCGATCAATTACCTCAAATAATTTTGAAACCTTCTGTCAAATTTATCATCATACAGTCGGATCATCAGTTGCGGTCTTTATATCTCTTCTCTTTGTGTTCAGGGTCTTCCTGGTCCATCTGGACTCAAGGGTGATGCTGGAGAAGACGGCCCACCGGTAAAAGGATATTCTACTTTGACTTGCTGCCGCAGGGCAGTCATGGTCTATATTGATTTTGCTGTATCACACTGCTCTCTCTCTTTGTCTCTGTAATCCGTTCCCCCATCCATCTACCGTTGCTCAGGGACCTCGTGGTACTCCTGGCCCTCCAGGACTCAACGGAAAGTTAGGAAAGAGGGTGAGACTCTACATATTGTCACCATCATTCTGAAAACCAGACATAGTGCTGTAGCTATTGAGATATTATCTACTGTTGGTGAGCTCCTTGATAACATACAAATCTACAGGGAACACATTCAGAATTTTTCATCAACAACCCGGGAGCTATTGGGTTAATCTGTTGACTCTGGGATTTGACCTACTGTTTTAACTTCCAGGGAACCTGAACCAACACACATCCCTCCCTCTCATTTTATTTACATTTGGATTCTTTATTGATAGCAGTGGCAGTAGCAATATAAGTGTGTTTTAAGTGTTAGAATGTCCTATATTCAAGTCTGTGTGTCTCTGATTTCACAGGGCCGGGCCGGAACGGATGGAGGTCGCGGAGCGCCAGGGGAGACTGGGGGAAAAGTAAGCTCCCTAAAATCACATTTCATGAAAGCGCAATGGGTGGCAATCAAAGTGAATTGTGTCAAGGCAGAACCCTCTAGGAAATTCTTCCAGTTTGTGTGTGTGTGGTGGACTGTAGGTGCATTGTGGATGGTTTGTTGGGGTACGAATGAACCTGAACTATTGATGTCTACTAGTTTATCTGACTCTATTCTAAATCATTATGTGTTTTTGTGCAAGTAACAGCATCATGATTGAAAAATTGCCCAGGGATAATCGGAGGAAGTCTTCATTTCCACTTTCTAAATGAGCCTAGAGCTATCAGACGATCTGAGGGCTAAGCGTATTCCCCATATTGACCAGGCCAGTGATAAATAGTTTACAGCTGCAGTAAGGGATTGGTGAGAAAATAAAGTACCCTAGATAGTGTCTCTGACAGAACACCACTCTTATCTCTCAGAACGGTGTTTCAGCACAGAACAAGACCCAACAGCCAATACTCTGGCCTCCAAGTTCCACACACACACACACACACACACAATCACGACCAACCTAAACCAAGTAAAACGCACACACACACCCTCAATGTATTTCTAATCCCAGACAAAACTAGGAATAGAAGGCCTGATGGGCAAGGCATCTCCATTAGAGTAAAGTATGTATGTGTGTGTGTGTGTGTGTGTGTGTGTGTGTGTGTGTGTGTGTTTGTTTTGTTGTAACTATTTCTCAATCATGGATGCTTTTGTTCTCAGGGCGATAGAGGCTTTGACGGGCTGCCAGGTCTCCCTGGAAACAAGGGCCACAGAGTGAGTTTGGAGGAGCGAAACTCTTAACTGCATGTTTGACTGACCACCGAAAGCCCTCTTATTATGATGTGTTTAATGGCATCACACATTTGGTGTAAAGACTTACCTAACACAACCCATCAAATATACTCCCATAGGGGGACAGAGGGAAACCTGGACCACATGGACCTGTTGGAGAGACAGGAGAGAAGGTGTGTACCAAGCACTTGTTATTATACTACAGGACTCAGATTACTGACCCCACCCAACATTCCAATCAACAATGGCCAACGTCCCCTTCAACATGACCATACCCAGAACCCCTTTCAACCATGACCATATCCAGAACCCCCTTAAACCATGACCATACCCAGAACCCCCTTCAACCATGACCATACCCAGAACCCCCTTAAACCATGACCATACCCAGAACCTCCTTCAACCATGACCATACCCAGAACCCCTTTCAACCATGACCATACCCAGAACCCCCTTAAACCATGACCATACCCAGAACCTCCTTCAACCATGACCATACCCAGAACCCCTTTCAACCATGACCATACCCAGAACCCCTTTCAACCATGACCATACCCAGAACCCCCTTAAACCATGTCCATACCCAGAACCCCCTTAAACAATGACAATACCCAGAACCCCCTTCAACCATAACCATACCCAGAACCCCCTTCAACATTGACCATACCCAGAACCCTCTTCAACTATGACCATACCAAGAACCCCCTTCAACATTGCCCGTACCCAGAATCCCATTCAACATTGACCAACATCCCCTTCAACAAAGCCCAGAACACATGAACCCCATTGGTTGTCATATAATTACAATTCCACGTCTATGTGTTCAACAGGTTGAAACCAGAGGCAAATAGTACAGTTCTGTATAAAATACCTGCATAATTGCAATTGCTCGAGGACAGTACAGCAGATTTATCTCCTTGTCGGCTTGGCGATTCAAACCACCTTTTGTTTCCTGGGCCAACGCTCTAACCCCTAGGCCTGTAGATATACAGCTCTGGAAAAATGAAGAGACCACTGCACCTTTTTCTTTCCTTTCCGAAAAAGTCGAAAAGGGAGGTTTTAAGTGAGGAACAGAAGGGTTCAAATTACGAGACCACTTCAAATTTAACACTTCTGTTCCTCACTTTCCTTTTCACCTTTTTTGCAAAGGAAAGAAAAAGCTGCAGTGGTCTCTTCATTTTTAACAGAACTGTAATTGAAATAGGCCAACACTGATTGTTGAGGCCGCGTCTTTCATTGTGCCACGTTAATGACGTGATAGGCTGGATTATGTACGTAGCGTCTGAGTGTGTCACTGTGTTCAGCATCTGTGCCTTGAGGAAGACAGAGGGCCACCAAGACGGGACGGTATTTCTGCTCTCTGATGGCTATTCCCCTCGGTGTGTTTCAGGGTTTAGATGGACCCGTAGGGCCGAGTGGACAGCCAGGTGAACCTGTGAGTAGCCACATCCGGATGCAGCATCTATACACATTTCCTTCCCACCGGCGCTTCTATCTGGGCAGTGTGTGCAGGCTGATTGGGCTATGACTCAGTCTTTATCCCAGCAGGTGAGCTGAGGATCTTTGAGACTCTGCCTTTAAATGGATCCGCCAGTCGGCCAGAGAAACTGAGTGCTATTTGCCATGTTGTGAAGGGTGTTTTCTGCTACAAAGACTAAAGGGAACAGAAGCCGGGGGGCTTGGGCGGAGGGTTGGGGGGCCAGGTAGATAAATGTGAGATAGAAATTCAGTGGGTGGTGAATGAGATAAGAGACAGAGGAGATGAAATCCTGGCCTGAATGATTCTATTTCCATATCAATCACTTCCCGGGAGATCACAGATGTGGCTTTGGAACAGGTGGCTTGGCCGACGTACAAAGAGGAAGGCTGACAACAACACACACCCTCCTCACTTCGCTTCATCTCCTTACACCCGCACACACACACACACACACACACACACACACACATTCACACACACAACACACACATTTGCACATACGCACACAGGCTCATTAACTTGCTCCTGCTCTAACAGACAGACGTGCACACATATGCATACATACACACATCACAAGGTCGAACACACTTTGAATGTCCCTCAGAAAAAGCCCAGACACGTGCATGAAGAGACTGTCGATGTATCCTCATTAGACACTATTGGTCTCTGTGCTGTATTTACCTCCAGGGACCCAGAGGACTTGTCGGACCCAGAGGGTCCCCCGGACCGCCGGGACAGCCAGTAAGAAAGCCTCCCCCCTTCCCAGTGGACACTGTCTCAGATGCAATCGGACCGTCATGGACAACATTGCATTGCAGTTTCATCAGGTTCTGTTTGGGCAAGGTTTGCTTGATTTGACCCCATGTCTGTTTCTCTGGCAGGGTATTACAGGTGTTGATGGAGTTCAAGGTTCAAAGGGCAACCAGGTCAGTATTTTAACTCATCCAAGAATATTTTGTATCCATGACCTTTAAATATACTACCAATAAATTAGTGAAATAATAGAAGCTTTTTTAAGATGGCCTTTAGACACACAGTTAAACCTGTGCACTCTGATTTCAGCCCCAGTAAAATAGCATTGATTAATGATAACAGCACAAAAAT
This sequence comes from Esox niger, assembly GCA_016801105.1. Classification (NCBI taxonomy): domain Eukaryota; kingdom Metazoa; phylum Chordata; class Actinopteri; order Esociformes; family Esocidae; genus Esox; species Esox niger. The sequence continues at coordinate 41,486 of JACXGJ010004367.1, forward strand.
TGCATTGCATGGACCGCAGTGGAATGGCAGTCCCATGACTTTGATTAGGAGGAGGGTCTGTGTCCATTAGATCAGGGTTTAGTGAACAGAAGGTGACATCTGTTGTTGTTTTGTGTCAGGGACCCCCCGGAGAGGCAGGACCCCATGGACAACAGGGAAATCCTGGCTCACAGGTGTACCTCACAGCCACATTTTTTAACGCACCAACTACACAGTCTCAACACCATCTCTATTCCTCTCTCTCTCTCTCTCTCTCTCTCTGCTTTCTCTCTCTGCTTTCCCTCTCTAGCAAACAAACACACACAAATCGTGATTTCCCAGTCATCTCTTGATGTTGTGTTACAGGGCCTGCCAGGTGCTCAGGGTCCCATCGGCCTGCCAGGAGAGAAGGTAAGGTCCCTGTTTCTCTTTTCAAAAGGCTGACACATTGACCCCTGTCAGCTCCGCCCCCAAGGGAAGCTAATTGGATGGAACATTGCTAACTGCTCTCAGCCAGTCATTGTTCCCATTCATACTAGAGAGCAGAGAGGAAATGGATATCCAGGGAACACACACACGATCTCTGACATGGAATCAGTGCTGTGCTAATGCATCACTAACTGTGCTGCTAATAAATGGGTGTTAACAACATTGCACTGAGGTCCTAGCGTCTACTACTTTTGGGTTTTTCTTTTCAACTGGTGTCCAATTAAGAACTAGACAACCAGATTTGAGGAGATCCTAACTGAATTCCTCAGAAATGTACAAGGTAGGAGTGAAAACCCGATCCAGGTTCTTTGTGGGATTAGTTTGACGTGTGTGATCTAGAGGCAATAAGGGAAATTGTGCTGCGTTGGTTTTGAGTGAGCAGTCTCTGTCCCCAACAGGGTCCCCAGGGGAAAGGTGGCATGCAGGGACTCCCTGGTATCGATGGCCCCACCGTAAGTACATCCAATTAATTCTACCCCCGGTGGCGCGGACGGCCGATCTGAGCGGGGCGTGCTTCCTCTTTCCGCCAGCAGGAGGAGAACTGAAGGCACTGGCAAAGGGCTCCACTGCAGTATTTCAATTAGAGCTATGAATGAAGGATTTGTTTACAACGGGGCTTAATGCAAATAAGTCCACATGCTTTACATGAGAGTGAATTGGGTTTATTTTTACTGTATGCCTAAGAATATTTGATTGTTCTATAGAGACAGGAACAATGCTCCAAGTACCATTGTGTCTCTAGATGTTGAACTGAATTCACTTTGCTTTGTGTTTTTTATCAAGCTCTGTTGATGTTTTTTCTAAAAACCCAGATACACCCATTGATATTCTTGAATAATGCCAGCAGGTATAAAGCCTTATGTGCTTTGTATGTGTTGTATACATATAAGCATATATGCGCCTTTATTGTGTTTTCATCTGTGTGTGCAGGGCCATCCAGGAAGGGAAGGGCCTCCAGGAGAGAAGGGGCTGACAGTGAGTTACAAAATAGTGACTAGGACCTGAACAGCCTGTCTTACAGAATAGACTCTAAGACCTGACCAGGCTGTGTTACAGTATAGACACTAAGACCTGACCAGACTGTGTTACAGTATAGACACTAAGACCTGACCAGACCGTCTTACAGTAGAGGCTCTAAGACCTGACCAGGCTGTGTTACAGTATAGACACTAAGACCTGACTAGACTGTGTTACAGTAGAGACACGAAGGCCTGACCAGACTGTGTTATAGTAGAGACACTAAGACCTGACCCGACTGTGTTACAGTAGAGACACGAAGACCTGACTAGGCTGTGAGTTACAGTTTAGACACTAAGACCTTGGCTTGTCTTTGTGCTATCATATTAACTCATTCTCATTATCCAGTCCAGTTTTGTCTACTCATCATTCTCATATCATTTAATGCATTGTCATTGTGCACTCCATTGCAATTCCATTAAGCCTGAATCCTATTCGTTCACATTAACTCACTGCCATCATCATCATCATCATCACCATCATCATTGTGAGCGTTCTCACCCTTATAATACATCATTGTATTTTAACAATGTCATTCTTTAATCACATGAATCCATTACGTTTGCCATGGGGATCCTCGTTATCCATTATTGTGCACTAATCCTCTATTTAAAAGCACTCATTGTCCTCGTGCTGTTTCAGTGCATTAGCCCAACACAATTGCTCAGATACATCTGTAGACTAGAAGTAGTGTTGCTGTTCAGACAGATGAATCAAGTTGTTGTTTTTTCCTACAGGGTTTGCCAGGCTCACAGGGGCCCGTGGGCTACCCAGGAACCCGTGGTGTTAAGGTAAGTCGGATGCTTCTTATGTATCTCTGTTGAAACCTCTTCAAAGATATGGGGAGCGAGACAGTTCTTGTCCCAGACATTGCAACCTCTGTAGTGTGTATCTAGCTACCTGTGACCGACATGCTGTTGTTCCTGGGAGCGTGTGATTGACAGTCGACAGGGTCAGGGAGGGCAGGTGTATTCCCGGAAGGAGATCTTATGACATTTAAAATGAGTTTGATAGACAGTAGAAATGACAGGACGTTAAATGTGTTTTCAGGGGTGGGGGCGATCCAGTTATTGAGGTGGTAGGAGTGTTGGGGATAGGAGTGTCGGGAGTATGCATGTTAAGGAGATAGGAGTGTTCTGGGATAGGAGTCTTAAGTAAATAGGATTGTTGGGGGATAGATGAGCTGAGAAGTTAAGAGTGTTCAGGCAAAGTAGTGTCGGGGATAGGAGTGTTAAGAATATAGGAGTATTGGGGATAGGAGTGTTAAAATTAGAGGAGGGTTGAGTTTAGGAGTGTTGAGTTTAGGAGTGTTGAGTTTAGGAGTGTTGAGTTTAGGAGTGTTGAGTTTAGGAGTGTTGAGGTTAGGAGTGTTGAGGTTAGGAGTGTTGAGAAGAGAGGAGTGTTGAGGATAAGAGTGTTAAGAATATAGGAGTGTTGGGGAATAGGAGTGTTGAGAGTTACAATTGTTGAGGTGTGGAGAAAGTAGGTGTGTGTGCGGGTGTTTGTGCGCGTATACGAGTAAGTGTGTTTATGCGCCGTACACATTTGTGAGGGTGTGAATATAATCTCTGCATTTGAGTTTGGGTCTTGCGGGTGTAGCTAGTGGTGTTGCATCATGGCTAGGCCTGCCTACTCACACCAGTGTGTGTATTCCACTGCTAGGTCGCCGTGGTTACCCGTCCGTTGACCATGGCTGCAATCGTTAGTATCAAATGAGTGTAAGGTCAATAGCTGGTCAATATCAGGGGCATGACGGGTCAAGAGCAAATCAATAGTCATTCATTAGTCATTCTCTGTGGTTAAATCATGGCGTTTCTTGTCATGGTTGTAACAACACATTGAATAAAAGCATTATTTAATGAGAGCCCAGGCTTACTGTTGATAGTAAGAAACTCTTTTAACTCCGAACACACAAAGAACTACATTCCTGTATGGTGTTGAATGGGGATTATCAGTGATGTTAAGGCCATAGGTTCTGTTTGGATTGTTTTCTCAGGGAGCTGATGGAGTGAGAGGACTGAAGGGGAGTAAAGGAGAAAAGGTGAGAAAAGTGTCCGTTTTTAGTGGTTACTCTGCTATAAAACAAGGAGAATTATGATTACTCACAGTCACAGTAGCAGTTGTGTCACTGTCAGAAGCTGTGAAAGCATCGTATCTCTAGTTAAATATGACATCCCCCATAGAGACATAATGGAACCGACATCTGCCAGGTCCCAGTACTGTGATTAATGAATCATAGAAAAGCTGCCATTAGAATTCACAGTCTCCTGCTCATCTTTACATCACAGGGTGAAGATGGCTTCCCTGGGTTCAAAGGTGACATGGGCCTCAAGGGAGACAAGGTAAGAGAGTCTACCTACGGCAGAATAACACACGCCTCAGACCAGAGCTGTCTGTCACTGTGAACCAATGAGGTTATCATTTAGATTGAGACAACAAGGATCTCAGTTCATCTGACCTTCTCTCTGCTCCTTTCTCTTTATCAACCCCTTACTTCTCCCTCTATACACTAAATCCCTTCCCCTCATCTGTCCCTCTATATAAACTATTTCCCTTCCCCTCATCGCTCCCTCCCTCTATACATACACTCTATCTCTTCCCCTCATTTCTCCCTCTACATATATATTCTATCCTTTCCCATCATCTCTCCCTCCCTCTCTTTATACACTCTATCTCTTCCCCTCATCTATACCTATATATAAACACTCTATCCCTTCCCCTAATCTCTCCCTCCCTCTATACATACACTCTATCTCTTCCCCTCATCTATACCTATATATAAACACTCTATCTCTTCCCCTCATCTATACCTATATATAAACACTCTATCTCTTCCCCTCATCAATACCTATATATAAACACTCTATCTCTTCCCCTCATCTATACCTATATATAAACACTCTATCTCTTCCCCTCATCTATACCTATATATAAACACTCTATCTCTTCCCCTCATCTATAC
>JACXGJ010004368.1:0-45826 GCA_016801105.1 Esox niger
GCTGGGCAGCGTGAGGGGCTGGCGGCGACGACCGCTGGGCAGCGCGAGGGGCTGGCGGCGACGACCGCTGGGCAGCGCGAGGGGCTGGCGGTGACGACTGCGGGGCAGCGGGGAGCGCTGGCTGCGCCTCCTGTGCAGCGGGAAGCGCTGGCTGCGGCTCCTGTGCAGCATGGGGCGCTGGCTGCTGTTCCAGGGCAGCCAGGATTTCCTGGGAGTGCTCCAATGCCCTTTTGGTCCTTTGCAGGGCTTCGTACATACTCCCATAAAGCTCCCCCAAAAAAACTTATTGGGGCTGCCTTTTGTCCGTTTTGCTTGCCTTGTCCTTGTGTTGGTTCATTCTGTCATAATTCTGCTGTTTCCAGGACAGAAGGGCAGAGGTAAAACGGTCTGTGGTATTCATGGTTTTAATAAAGAAAGAAAACAAACAAACACAATACGACAATACTTGAAAAATGTTTGCTGCATGGTCGAGTTGCCAGGAAGAAGCCTTTACTGCACCAATGCCACAATAAAGCTTTGTTACAATATGCTTGACAACTACTTGGCATGCCTCACAGCCTCTGGCACATTGTAATTTGGAGTGCCAAGACCAAAATAGAGATTTATGGACATGAACTATGTTTCGGGTCAACAAGGCCTATAGTGAACGGAATACCATCCCCACTGTGAAGCATGGTGGTGGCTTACTGATTTTTGGGGGGTGTGGGCCCTAAAGGCACAGAGAATCGTGTGATAATTGATGGCAAGATGAATGCAGCATGTTATCAGAAAATACTGGCATACAATTTACATTCTTCTGCATGAAAGCTGTGCATGGGACGCTCTTGGACTTTTCAGCACGACAAAGACCCTAAGCAGAAGGCCAAGTTGACCCTCCAGTGGGGACAGCAGAATAAGGTTAAGGTTCTGGAGTGACCATCACAGTCTCCTGACCTTTAATATCATCCAACCACACTGGGGATCTCAAATGTGCGGTTCATGCAAGATGATCAACGATTTTGCCAAGATGAATGGGCAGCTACACCACCTGCAAGAATTCGGGGCCTCATAGACAACTATTACAAATGACTGCACACTGTCATTGATGCTAAAGGGGGCAATACACAATTAAGAACTAACGGTATACAGACTTTTGAACAGGGGTCAGTTCATTTTTTCTTTGTTGCCATGTATTGTTTTATGATTGTGCCATTCTGTTATGACCTACAGTTGAATGTGAATCCCATAATAAATAAAAGACGTGTGTTTTGCCTGCTCACTCATGTTTTCTTTGCAGATGGTACATATATTACCAATTTTCCCAGGGTGTGCAAACTTTTGAGCACATCTGTATACCACTAGATGGTTAAAACCTGATTTGGAGATGGCTTTAATGGCACTTGTACTGCATAAGATGGTGTGAAATCTAAAGATGATATGTCTATCTGTCTTTGTGTTTACCTCCTGTACCTTATGAAGCTGGTTGACAGAACACCTAGAGTATACAAAGCTGTCATCAGATGTGGCTACTTTAAGGAATCTAAAATATATTTTGATTTGTTTAGCAGTTTTTTTATATTGAAAGAGTATGTGTGTCCAAAACTGGTTCTAGTTATAAATAATACACCTGACCCATCACTGTATAGCTGGTATCTTAGTGAGCATTGGCCCACTTTATTCCTCAGATCAACTGGACTTTAAAACACTCTTCTTGATTGGGAAGGAATGACATTTTGGAACTGTATTAACATATCAATGCAAGAAATGTGTCCTTTAAAGGATCCAGTATGAACTAGTTCGCCACTTAGACAGGTTTTTTGGTAATGAATGACTATGTTATGCATTTTGTATATTCACTCGCATTATATTTATGTGCCAGTACGTCTGTCTGTAATGGGGTGGTCATCCTCATTTGGCGACAACTGTCAATCATTTGTAGACATTCTAATTAGACATAACAAAAATGAGCTTATGTTTCATTTGTTGTGTGTTTCGGTGTTTGTTGTGTGTGCGTGTTTGGTGTGTGAGTACATGTGGCACCTCTGCATTACTCCTTGGCAAGACCTTTCTGTTCAAGCAGCTGAACACATCTCTTCTATTGCCTGTGCACTGAAATTCACCTCATGTTTATTGCCTGTCCAAGGAGAGGAGAGTGGAACATTGTGTGTGTGTGTGTGTGTGTGTTTGTGTGTGAAGTGCTATGTTTTATTATCTCTTTATCTTCCCCATCCACCCCCCTTGTTGATTAAGAGCTGTCCTGTTGGGCTACAGTGGTAATCGTAATGCAGGTCTCATGTTTTGTTCTCTACATCACCGTAGAGGTCTGGAAGTACTTTCTCAATTCATGCTGTCAATGTCAGGATATTTTGTAACAGGGTATCAATCCATCCTCACTGCCTTGAGGTATTCACTGAGCTCTGTTTTGTTTGGTTAAGGAAATGCAGTATTTTCAATTGTTTGACCAATGAAATCGTTTGTTGAGCGATTACTTGAGGAAGTAGACATGCTTATAAATAGAACCCAAGCATAGTCCAAGGTCTGGTTGGATTGGGGATCTTACCACTTCAAAAAATGTTAAGATTTCAAATCTCATATTGGTTTTATACTTAGAAACACAAATAGAATTCCTGAAATCTTAAGAAAAATGGTGGCTTTTGAAAAACAAAATATGTCATGTTGCTTATTGCCTGGAAGATGTTTTCTTCAAATCTGATGTTGGGGATTATATCATTTTTATTATCCAATTCATTTGAATGGCAAATTTTTGTGCATTCATTTAGCTTCCTTTCACCAAAATCCAAACACAACTTACTAAAATGGCATGAGTAAGTGAATATTCAGGGACATGATATGTGAGTCTTTCTCTAGAGTTGGTATTAGCCTTCGTTTCATATTATTGTCCCCCTAAGTGTTTCTGTCTTGCCCATGTGCTCTTTTCTCTTGCGTTGGAGCTCTGAATTCATCCCTCGTTGTTACCAACTCATAGCAGATGTTGCCTACTCAGTCTTATAAAGCCTGTGGTTATTGTATTTTTTTGGCGCCAGACAAGAACACTATGTCTACAAGACACCAAAAGACACTGCTCAGAATGTTAACCAGAAGTGCCTTTGGATGCTTTTAAAAGTCGATCTAATGGGCATGTCTGATCTTTTGTAACCCAATGTCCTGGTGTATAGTAGTGTGGATTACAATGGGAGCTCATTAAGACAGATCCTACAGGACAAAGAATCTAGATATTATGTAATATCACATTGAATGCATCGTGCTCCTGGTAAATCACTCCAGGCAGCCGGCACTGTGAATAGAAAGATGGAGCACAATGAAGCTTAATGCTGCTGGGACATGAATGGAGAAAGTCAGCCTATGTGTGTCAAACATTTGGCACTCGGCAGAGGGGCGATATCCAATCAATATAATATCAAATGTCTGAAAAATACCCCAAATGATAAAAGTTGGTTTATTTTCCAAATTCATTTTTGGTTATGCTTTTCCTATGCACAGATGTTTTAAGAGAAAAACATGGATTTCAATAACCAATATGGATCTTGGGCAATTTTGTTTGCAGGGAAGGAAAAAAACATGTATTCGATGTGGCGCTCTGTACTTTGTTAAAGAGCCTCCTAGGAAATGTAGTGTTTGACAGCCCTGGTCTACACTGATCTATAATTCTTGGCTCACCTCTCCCCTTCTCTGACGTCACTTTGACTCACCGGCTCCCCCTTCCTTAGTCTCCCTGTCCTCATTTCACGTCTTTCATTATAATCTCCTCTCACACCAAGACCGAAAACCGCCTCCACGTATTTTCTATTACCTTCAACTCTTCTTTCGACCTCTGAGTTCTTTCTCCTCCCTGTAGCTCTTTCTTCATCACCCTTTTGCCTTTTACCGCCAACACCGTCCCCTGCCGCCCCTTCACTTTTCAACACCACCCCCGACTCCTTCATCTCTACCTGATATCTGTTTCTCAGCCTGTCCTGCACTCTAGTTCATGTGGCAGAGCTAGAGGTGAAACTGTTCGTTTTCCTAGTGGAGGATGCTGCTAGCACATATTTTTGGGGTAAACAGTCAACATTTTCCAAGCCAATCCGTAATGTGAATGGATAGTATAGTGTGGCACTCGTGAGGCTGGGATGTACATCCTGCTACAGAGAGCAGCCATGTCAGGGAATTAGTGATGGTCATTCTGAGTCCTTTTGGTGACCCGTTCACCTGAAAGACTTGTCTCATTTGGCTCCTGAACGGCTCTTCATTTAAAATGCTTGATAAAAAGAATACAAAAGTGCAAGTTTCCAAAGTAAAGTCAAACAAGTATGTCAGAATAGTTTTTGAGCGTTAAATGCACGTTGCAATGGGATCCATCTTACCTGTCCTAATAATTAGATCGCATTCTGTTTTCTTTCCAGCATTTATTGATTCTGCAGTGTGTATATATGAGTACTTTTTAGCTAAGACTTTATCTTATCTGCAAATAATTGTTGAATGAGCTTAAAAAATTGGAAATGAAGAAGCCAAATGAACGATTCCTTTCACCAATGTGATTCGGTTCCCGTTGTTCAACAAAAAGAGCTGTTCATTTGCGGACTACCCGTTACCGAGGTGAATGCCATTGGCTGTGAGTAGAGGTTGCCGCACATACAGGATCCAGTGCGTGACCACAGTAGCCTATACGCTGTGGGACATTCAATTCTTATCTGGAGTGGTCCATTGAAGACTCATATGAGCCGTGTCATCGCTTTAATGAAGAGTCCTTGTGCCTAACACCATTACACCCAGCTCTCTTCAGTTCACAGAGCACTATGCCAATCAGGCCTGGCACTTCACATGGTTTGTGTCAGCAAATGAATGTTTTTTTAATGACACAATTAACATTTGGTGGCTGCGGCGTCAAATACAATCAGCTTCCCACCTCCAAAGCATCCAAAGCAACCCGAAATGCTTCAACTATGTGCACGGCAAGATTTGTGAAGAGGTCCGTATTATCTTGTAAGGCAACGGTTGTGACTCCATTGAATAACATAATGCTTCATTTTAGGACACTCTGTCATTTTACAGTATTTACTACCACGTTCAGTATTCCAGAGAGCCTCAACGACACGGTTCTTTCAGAACCCCTGTTTTCTGCAGCAGCCCATCTGTCTAGTTGTCACCCATGGGGACCGATGAGCTTATGTCGCTAGGTTTTATGTTTTCATCCCAGTCAGCCAGAAACACACAGCCCCACCTTCTTCATATTCTGGAGAGAGACAGCCCTCGTTTCCTGTGGTAGGCTTAACTGCACTGCAGGGAGAAGTAAACGCTTACCCTGAGCCACTGGGACACTTAGCAACACATTCATTGGTGTTGCTAATGCTCGACTGTTCAAGGATCAAGTTTGTATGTCAGAACGAATGACTTATCTCACTAACTTATTCATGACATGCCCTAGCTGCTCAACTTGATGTGGCTGATATTAGTGCCATGCTTTTCATCCAATATTCGCTTCAAAGCAAATGCACCAGTTCTGTTGTTCACTGTAAAAAATTGTTTTAGAGAGCACTGTTCGATTTGAGGGAGCACTGGTCCTATCTGGTGCATTTCAAAACAAATATGACCACATACACTGTATACAGTTGCTTTTAACCCTATTTTTCTACCTGATTTGCATTTTGTATGTATTTGTATTTAGGACATGGGTGGCTAGAGTTGAGACAACCGAGCACTCATCATTTTATTAAAATACCCCAACTCCCTTCCTGACACTAATGGAGTGGAAGTGTGTGCCTATTTTAACTGATGTAATACGGTTTTATAAACAGTCTTGTTTGATCTCCAGAATGAAGCTTCTCTGCAAAATGAAGCCATTGTGACAACAAAGCAATAATCACATATTCAAGGCCTTCTCAGAGCAGACAGTTATCTCACTCTAAATCAAAGGCTGTCTGTGTGTCAGTCTACTCTCTGAAGGTTGATATGGTCATTGGTATTATACTGCCAGTCTCAATGGCCTTTGCCTTGGATGGCTGGAGGTTGACTGGTATGATGGATTAAAGTGTCAGCCATTGTTTATCATACTAGTCTCACACTTCTTTTGCTCAGTTCATCTCACAGATGCAGACTGCTTACGACCATCTGTCAGATGGTCCATCCACCTGTCTTGTATCTCGCAAAGCACATAGCACATTGTGGACTAACTACCTTTTCGAGCTATGTTAGCCTATGCAGGTATTTCATTGGAAATTTGTCTCAACCAGTTTGACTAGGCAAAGCTTAATGAGAGGCAGATGCTACCTTAGCACAACCTGGCACTTTTTGGAGCCCCATGAAATTAATGCCCTGAACCGTTTTCATTTATGTAAAAAAACAATATGGAAGAGGTGTCGTTGATTTTACTGCCTGCATACAGTGGGGAGAACAAGTAAAAAGCAAATTAATTTTTTGAAATTCATACAATGGGATTTTCTGGATTTTGTAAAAATTACAGACCTCTACATGCTTTGTAAGTAGGAAAACCTGCAAAATCAGCAGTGTATCAAATACTTGTTCTCCCCACTATATTTGCACTTTGGCCCCATGCATTAGACTTGATTATGTGCATGGGCTTACAGTAGCTCGTCCAGTTTTGAATTTTCTGCGGTTCAAAAACAAGCCATAGATTGTATAGTAGAGAACACAGAGCAGCTTGTCAGCTTTAGAAATAAAAATAAATGTTTACCACATAGAGTACCCAGTGTACAAAATACAAAATAAGGTAGAGTTTGAATGAAATACAAATGCTGTACAGAGTCTATATACAGATGATATCCCAGTGAGGAGAATGAGGGTTTCCAGTTTCAGGGTTTCTTGTAATTCATCAGTGAACAGCATACTACCAAAACACGCCTTTCACAATTATATACAATTGCAGGAAAGCACAGGTTGGAAAGAAGACTAGAGAAATATTTACGCAATTTTCAACTAGGCCTATTGAGAGAGAATTTCCCGATTCTAGGTTCGCTACAAAGTGATTTGAGAGAAAGGCGTCTTTAAGAGGCTTCTTCATGACCCAAACAACAAAAACATCTGTTACATTGGTTGAGTCAAAATATTTTTTTCAGACACCCAGTGAAATCAACACCGTGTAGAATTCAGACCAGGGTCAGGATTCAAATAGGTTTGACCTGGTACTAGAGTGCGTAATAAACAGTCCACTAAGTGAATATTAACATGTCCAGTGGAGGACTGTGGATTCAAACAAGCTCAGGGATTCAAATTAGCAATATTTTGGTTGCAGTACTCCTTATTACTAGGTGACCTGTTGTCCCATGCTTTTACATAAAGTGTTGGCTCTATGAATAATTTAGGAAATCTTGATTGATGAAACATTGAACAGCCCTTGCTTGAGGTAATTAAACTGTGACAACAAAAAGCATATATTTGATTCTAGTGTGCTATTTGTGGTTCTACACTCTAAACTGTTCAATTGTCTGCAAGTGAAATATCTACATATTTTCATAAAGCATGTTTCTTCTCACCAGAGTTGGTGACTCAAGTCGCACTTAAGTCACCAATAGATTCACTTGACTTGCGATCTGAAGACTTGAGACTTCACTTGGACTTGTATTATTTTTTTTTTTTGTATTTGTCAAGTAATGACGAAATCCGATATTAGAGATTTGTTAAGTCATGACGACATCCGATAGTAGACATTTGTCAAGTAACGACGAAATCCGATATTAGACATTTGTTAAGTCATGACGACATCCGACATTAGACATTTGTTAAGTCATGACGACATCCAACATTAGACATTTGTTAAGTCATGACGACATCTGACATTATACATTTGTTGGCAGCCATTTTAGTATTTCGATGGAAATGTGTTTAAGGTTTAGTAACATTTTAGTCATTTTGAGCCTTGTTAGTTTTAGTCTATGAATACTCACATTTAATTATGTATTTTGTGTTCCATCCTATAGTAATATCACATAAAATGCCTTTCTTCTGTTTTTCTCGGGTCCCCAGACCCCCCGTGATTTATATTTGATATTTACTTTCCTCAAACCTAAACCAATTCAACTAGCGTAATACAAGTATTGGAAATTGGAGCAGGTGGACAAGTTATGGAGAATGGTGGCTGTTGCAACTGTCAGATATATAGAATAGTCAGGCAAGACATGATAAAACATGCCTTTGTGGCCTTTAGGGCTTAATCAAACCAAATACAAATCATCCCAAGTGAGATGCTATGCATTTAACTTATGCATCTAACTTGCCACAATTTTGAAGATTGAGTTAACACTTGAGATGTAGTTGCAAGTTTCTCCCCTGTGATTAGTGTTCGGTCCTTCTCATGCTGTAACCTACTTTGTTAGGTAGAGTGGGTCCTTGTATCAATTATTGTGTTCATCCCAGTCCAACAAAGGATATGCATTGAAGTTTAAAACATTCAAGATCTCTTTCATGATTAATTATTTGGGAATATCTGTGTATGTTTATGGATTGAAAATCTGTGTATTTCTGGGGATGCGTTCAGCACAAGGCTCATAAATTAACTCATAGGTTAATTTATAGAGTAACTCATAGTTTAACTTATAGATTAACTCATAGGTTTACTTATAGATTAACTCATAGGTTCACTCATTACAAAGATGCATTATGATGCAAGATGCACATGCGTGTAGAGAACATACAAGAATTATGCATCTTCTTGGCAATTTTAATTCACTTAGCCTATTACTGATATTGGCCTCGTGATTTATGTCGACAAAAATAGAAATTGAGTTTCCCTGCTGGGAAATCCAGATATGGCCAGACTGCTGTTCTGTTCGAGGTTTGTTTTGAGACATCATATGATAGCTGATGGGTTGCTGGTTGCTGATTGGACCAGCTCTGTTCTTATGCTAGCTTTAACTGGTTTGACCATCTAACACTTTCATCTGTTTTATCCATCTACCAGTTCTATCTGTTTTAATCAGTTCTGTTTGGTTTGACCATCCACTATACCAGTTCAATCTGTTTGGCAATCTTCAGCACCAGTTCAGTCTGTTTGACAATCTACCAGCTATCCGTTTGGACCATCTACCAAGTCTAGCTGCTTTGACATCTACTAGTTCTATCTGTTGAAATTGTCTACCACTTCTATCTGTCTTATTTTTCTACCAGTTCTGTCTGGTTTGGGCATCTACCAGTTCTAGCTGTTTGACACATCTACCTGTTCTAGCTGTTTGACACATCTACTAGTTCTAGCTGTTTGACACATCGACCAGTTCTAGCTGTTTGATCACCTACCAGTTCTAGCTGTTTGATCACCTACCAGTTCTATCTGTTTCACCATCTACCAGTTCTATCTGATTTGACAATCTACTAGTTCCAACTGGTTTGGCCATCTACCAGTTCTATCTGATCTGACCATCTACCAGTTCCAGCAAGTTTGACCATATACCATGACATATATGTTTTGACCATCTACCAGTTAGTGCAGGGTTTGTCTTCTGTCTGGTGTTGTACCTCAGCTTTATTGATACCTCAGCCAAATCTGTACTACATTTTTCTTTCATGAAATGGCACTTTTGTTAACTTGCTGCTGCCTGCAGAGGACAGGGGAGACAATAATAGATCAGAGCTGAGTTTCAATAAGAAAAATTGTACATAATAGGTGTGCATGCCCTTATGGTCATTTTTAGATGCTGTATTTTTGTTGTTGTTTTGAAACAAATTAGTTGTCAAACAGCAAGCCTCTTCAGTTGGACATTGAGCCATTGAGATCATATTTACCATCCTATTAACCATATTAGGATCATATTAACCATTAACTGGACTACTGTACCAGCTTGACCAAGCTGTTCAACCAAATTAACTAGCTCATTACTAGCTTGACCAAGCTGTTCAACCAACTTTACCATGTTATTACTAGCTTGACCAAGCTGTTCAACCAACTTAACCACCTCATTACTAGCTTGACTAAGCTGTACAACTAACTTACCCAGCTCATTACTAGCTTGACCACACAATGGCAAACTTGTACCTGCTCAATTGGAATCTCCAGAAAGGCAGTCACAAAAGTTTTTATTTTCTCATCGTAGTTTTTTTTGTGAATTAACATATAAGTTTCATTAAAATGAACCCTTGTACAATTCTTGTGTTGACTGGATGTAGTTGTGTTGACCTGGTGGCCATTGAAATTGGTAACAAAAAATATTGATAATGAGTTACACCAACATGTGTACATGTCTGCGTGTCCATTTATACATGTTGTTTACACAACTATATTGATAGTTTAACTACTGATCAGTTATAGTAGCCATCACTGGTTGAAGTATGCATTGAGGATTGTGTACTTTTTGAGAAATCTAATTAGTGAATTAGCCCACACCCTCCTAAAGTGTACCTTTTTCAAGTGAGGAAATTAATGCAACGTATTTATTACATGGTACTCCTCTGGGGCTGGTTGTCAGCTGGGATTCTCTCCCCACAAACAGAGATAGATAGCCCAGCAGTTTAAATCTGCTATTCTGGTACTGGTGGGAGTTCGGTGCCTGTTAATTAACGTACAGCTAAACAGTGTAAAAGCCTGCAAATTAAGCAAGTAATTCTTTAGCTCGTTCAGTGGTATTCTGTTGTTACAGGTTAGAAAAGGGAGATAGTCAAGAGTTTCTGGGGGCATGAAAGGACCTTTGCTATTTCATTACATATCTCTATTCAAAACCCCTTTGATCTTTAAACAATTGACTTTGTCTGACCATCTCATGTCTCCTGTCTTTGTCTTATTAAGTCAGAATCTTTTTTATGTCTTTTATGTTCCGTATCTGCTATGAGTTGACAAGAAGTTCCTTTCAGGCAGATAGGTTTTATTTTGGGGCTCATACAGGGTTTCATCCATGCCAGACAACAGGTTTTCAGTGGAAATGGAATTGGACAGCTTGTTTACTTAACAAGGTATTTCTAACTATGGAGAAATTGTGAGCAAAGTTAACCCTCTCGCATCACCTCTCATTGATCGAATATTGCTGAAGGGAACCTTCCAGGCAATTTCTTCTCATTTACATTGTACAGTAAGTGGAGGATCTACTTTCAGATATTTCGTTGAATGCCTGTATTAAAAGTTTAAACATTTTATTACTTGCAAACTCTACACATAATATCACGTCTTTAGGCTGTAGCAAAAGACTTTGTTTTGGCCCCCAAGCCATGCCGATGACTAAATTAAGTACTTAAAAAAATATTTGCAAGTTAAATTTAAACAGAATTCAAATATTTACAAATGCAATGAGATTGACAATATGAATGAGAGTCTGCATATTCAATTCCAGGTCGCACTGTGGAAAGAAGTATCTATATACATTTGCATGTATTCCTTATTGTGAAAATATAGGCACTTCATCTAAATAGATTAATTTCATTGGTATATTAATCTACACCTTCAAATTCTTTAGTTTCTTGGCAGGTGGTTCCATTTCAAATGAGACCACATATTTAGAAAATAGAGACAGGACACACTTTCATGTTATAACAGGCAAAGAGAGGTAGGCACGCTGACAGTAAGAGCATTTGACCAGTAACCAAAAGGTTGTTAGTTTGAATCTCCGAGCCTAAAAATCTTTTTCTCTGTCCCTGAGCAAGGCATTTGTGTTTAGTTTTGGATTAAAGCATATGCTAAATTACTTCCATGTAAATGTTAAACATAAGGAAATATCAACCAAGAGTTTCTATGTGTTTTTGGTGAAATATAGAACACTTGGTGAAATGTGGGGAATTGAGTTTCATTTCAGATCTGTTCTCTCGGTTGTATCACCTCAGGTCATCGGCCCCAGTAGAAAAGGGAAAGACTAATGACAGACGGTCCGTTGTAAGATCCAGGCAGACAGGCATGACATTTAGGAGGCAGCAAAGATATAATTGATGGCTGAGGGAACAGCTTGCCCAGTCTGGCTAAGATACTGTATAGCCTTGCTTATGATCAGTTTGCGCTTGATCCTGCTTCTCTATCATCGCTGTTTGACAAGCTGAAGCCAAATGCGCATGGCAAGACAACAACTGGCAAAATAAGTTGTTTTCAGCATCCTGATCCGGAATCAGAGTAACAGTACAGTGGTTTTTACACCTCTCTTCAGGGCCTGCCATCTGTTCCTGGCATTATAGCAAACATTTGTGGACTCAACAACTTAACATGAAGCTTACGAGTAGTTGGACCAGGTTAGCTAGTTCAGGGCTCAAATACATTTGTGAAATGTTTTGGAGGTCCGTGAGGAAAGGTTTGCGAACCCCTGCAGTAGACTGAAAAGATCTGTCTTGTCTATCTACTTTTGTCATCGTCAGGGGACCGGAATATTTCTCTAGAAAGATGCAATCCCGGACATATACATGTCGCTTGACAACCTGTTATAAAGATAGAGTGCTCCTCAGCGCTGTTTGTGTTTAAAGGCTCATGGGTGTCTTAGCGTAAATCTGGAATAAGAATAACATGTTTGTTTTACTCCTTAGAATTTCCCCGGGGCCCTAAATATGTAGCCCCATCTGGAATGTGTTGGATTTGGAATTCTTGAGCTTGACAGGAATAGTGGTCCCTGTTTAGTCTGCTGGGCTGGTCGGTGTATTTTGGGCCGAGTGGACAGGAGGTTTTAAGTAGGGATCGGCTCTGTTTATTTGGGACAGATCCGACATCTACCTCTCTCTCTCTCATTTCCCCACATCCATTCCACTCTCTGTTCTTTCTCTCTTCCATCTTCCAGCCAGTCATTTCATTTATTTTATTTTCTCTTCCTTTTTCACCCTCCAGCTTCTGTTAATTTTTCCCATCTCTTCTCCTCCCTGTGCTGTCAGTGAGACAGAGCGGTGGGAGTTGTAGGCCTGTGTTCTAGTGGCTATATTTAGCAGTTAGCAGATGTGTGTTTGAGCGTAACACTGAGTTTCCCTGCACATGCGTGCGTGTGTGTGTATTTGACTCCTTACACATTGTCCAATCATGCATGGCCCCCTCTGACTACGCAGCTTGACGCTGCCCATTGTGCCCAGTTTGCCCTGAGTGCCCTATCTCCCAAACATTCAGAATAGTCGCTGAACTTCCTAGTGTTTATTTATTTAACCGTTAACAGGCAAAGATTTAACTAACCTGCAGCAGAAAGGAAGTTAAGGGGTGCATAGTTATTTTGAGTTTGAAGTCCAAAGGACAGGTGTGCTTGATGGATGTCTGGCTTCTTTGTGCCCCAGGTCAGGAAGGTAAGAGCAGACAGAAAAGAAGGCTGCCCTGGTTGTCTGCGGGTGTACTGGGATCATTTCAACACGTTCAAAGCGCTTGGCAGCACCTTTGCTCCGATTTGTTTCCTAACCTAACACATTGACTGCAGGGCAGAGGTGACGTGTAGCTGCACTTAACGACATGGCAATGAAAGTGTGTGTGCACGTGTTTACCTGCGTTTCACGCTGGAGACTGAACTCTCATACTCAGAGGAGAGTCCTCCAGAGCGTAACAGGACAGCTAGAGACACGCAGGAAACGGCTGAAACAATCGATTGGAGTGTTTGGGAACCAGCATTTCCAGTTCCTTCTCTGTCTCCATTATTTGGAATTGGCAAGAGGAAATCCAATGTTATTAGGCCTGTGAAGGAAATGTCCTGTGTTTGTGTTCAGTGAGCTCAGTGTTATCAGCATGGGGCTGTTTGGAGAGGCACAAAATATAAAATGTGGCTCCTTGGCACATTGAGAAGCAGGCTAGACAGAATGTCATGGCAGGCAGTTCAAATCCAACCGGCTCCTAGAAGAACAGACCAGAGGCTGTTGACTGGAGATGAGTCTCCTTAATGGAGAGACAGTGATAACAGACCTACACCCATCGATCAACAGCCGCTGCTGCCTCGGTAAATCTGCCAACCTAGGAGGAGCAGAAGGATTTTGTCGACAGACAGCGGTCTGTTGTACCACAAAGGATAGGCTGTGAGGGCGACAGGCATCTCCCGAGTGCAAAACCGCTTTCCCTTCTTCACTCTTTTAGGAACTACATCTTGAATTGCAGTTGACTGTCAAATGGCTCAACATCAGTCTTTTAGCGTCCGTTGACATGCGGGTAGAGCCTTCTCTGGCAGGTGTGCGTTGGCCTTCTTCATTGGACAGGGGGTTTAGTTCTCTCTCTGAACCCGGAGACTTTCCTCAGGTCGGGAAAGCGTGTTGGGCCTGGACCTGTGGATGATGGCACGGTGATGAGGGCAGCCAAAACACCCAGACGTGGCCGTCAGACTAACCACCCCACCAGGGGGGAAAGCCCTGTGTTGCTCCGTTACGGAGCCCAGGCTTAATCCGGGAGGTTCTTCGACGTCTGGGGACTTTGGCGATCAGCGGCGGTCAACTCCTCCCGCGACTCCGATGCTGGTGTCTGCACGTGCTGGCCGGGGGAGTGGTGTCGGTCCTGCCACCTCCAGGTGTGTTCCATTCGCCCGTTCCTTGCCTCCATCGGCGACTCTTATTGGCGCTTCTGCAGCCACAGATGCCTCGGGCTCATACGCCCGCATCATTCGCCAGTGTGAACTCATAAAAATAAAAACAAGCAGGACAGGTGGAAAATGACTGGTCACTGTGGAACAGTGGAAGTGGTTTCTGGTTTTCAATCTTTTATATGAGAACCCGGTGAAAAAGCACAGGAAGAAACGCAAATAAACTCCCTGTGAGCTCCAAAAGTAAGCATGAATGCATCAATGGTGTCTCGACTCAATGGTCTTCTGTAAAAATATTTCTTAAATAATCCCAGTAGCGATTCAATAGGCCCTGTGTTTTATAGATGGATGATCTAGTGACCTTCCTGTACACTCTGTGCATGTTTGCTCATGTGTGAGTGCAGCTATCGCTTTCATGACACAGATCTCAGACACGCTGACCTCCTGGATGAAGCCTATTGCCCGGCCCTGTGGGACTGCCTTGTCCCGCGTCATAAAACCTGGGTCGTTACTGTAGGTAGTGCTCGATAAACAACAAAGAATGCCTACCGCCACTTAGCTTAGTGTGTGAGTCCGCGTGAGTGTTTCAGGTAGATTGCCATCTCCCATGTCTCTCTCTGTCTCTTGGGCGCTGTGCTCAGTGTTAATAATGGCCGTCTGGCTGTTGTTTAACACAGAATTTTGTGCCAAAGTCTTCCTCCTAAGGGAGGAGAGAAAGCCATGCACAGCAGAGGACTGTCCATCAAACCAACTACCGAACTAACTACAGTTATTAACTACACTACTAACTACAGCTTTTATTTGATTTCACCTGTATTTATGCAGCTAAGCCATTTGAGAACCAGTTGTCATGTACTATGACAACATGCCCAAAGACATCGCAGGACAACAATCAACTGAACGTGTTTAAAATTAAAATCTATGAAAGATGACGCCATATGAGCTGATGCATGTTCACTGATGAGTATTGGGCTTAGCAGGTGCAATTATCAAGTAGCAGCTCAGAACATTCGTTTTTGAAGTGATTATTTTGCTATTTATTTCCAGTCTTTGGCGTCATAGAAGTTAAAAGAATGATGGCCAGTGGAGGTTTTGACTGCAGCCACAACAGTAATTAACTACAAACTAACCACTATGGCAACAAGACTCAATGGGCAAAGCCTTCACCCTTACCCTTCACCTATGCTCCGTCCTTACACACATCTCGGCTGGGTCTGTGGAGATGAATGCGATTACATTCATACTTTATAATTACAGTGAGGGAAAAAAGTATTTGATCTCCTGCTGATTTTGAATATTTGCCTACTGACAAAGAAATGATCAGACTAAAATTTTAATGGTAGGTTTATTTGAACAGTGGGAGACAGAATAACAACAAAAAAATCCAGAACAATGCATGACAAAAACGTTATAAATTGATTCGCATTTTAATGAGGGAAATAAGTATTTGATCCCCTTTCAATCAGAAAGATTTCTGGCTCCCAGTTGTCTTTTATAAAGGTAAAGAGTTGAGATTAGGAACACACTCTTAAATGGAATGTTCCTGATCTCAGCTTGTTACCTGTATGAAAGACACCTGTCCACAGACGCTATCAATCAATCCGATTCCAAACTCTCCACCATGGCCAAGACCAAAGAGCTGTCCAAGGATGTCAGAGACAAGATTGTAGACCTAAACAAGGCTGGAATGGGCTACAAGACTATCGCCAACCAGCTTGCTGAGAAGGTAACAACAGTTGGTGCGATTATTCGCAAATGGAAGTTTCCCCATGAACATCTGAATGATTCAGAGGAGATCTGGGTGAAATTGTTGTGGTCAGATGAGACCAAATTCAAGCCCTTTGGCATCAACTCAACTCGGCGAGTAAGGAGGAGGAGGAATGCTGCCTATGACCCCAAGAACACCATCCCCACTGTAGGATCTGAGCATTAACAACTACAATATGAATGTACATTTCATTAGAAGTGAATGTGCCTAGATATGAGAATAACAGGAAAGCTCTCTGTTTAGATTGTCCCTGTAGGTTGCGCTTGGAGGGAGCTGAAGGTTCGAGTTGCCAAATGTCAGCCTCAAAACTGAATAAATCCCTCAGATGTGTGCAAACCTGGTGGCCAACTACAAGAAACGTCTGACCTCCGTGATTGTCAACAAGGGTTATGCAATCAAGTCCAAAGTCATGTTTTGCAGAGGGGTCAAATACTTATTTCCCTCAACATTCATAACATGCAAATCAATTCATAACATTTTTGACATGTGTTTTTCTGTATATTTTCTTGTTATTCTGTCTCTCACTGTTCAAATAAACCTACCATTAAAATTATAGACTCATCATTTCTTTGTCAGTGGGCAAACTTACAAAATCAGCAGGGGATCAGCAATTACTTTTTCCCCTCACTGTATACATGCCAATTCTCCTGACCACACCACTGGACTGTAGTTATGACGGGGGGAAAACAGTGCCTGAATAATGAATATAACTGACCTTTGAATGTTTTTGCATCAGAAATACAGAATTCAATACTAGAATTACCTTAGTTTCTTCTGAAGCTCCTTAGGAATATGGATAACAGTAGGTTTTCAATCTTTTCCATACCAGCTGACACAATTTCAAAACAACAATGCTTCTTTTTCATTATTAGAGACTTTATACAACAATATGATGTTTCTTGATTAAATTTCACTTCTGAGTTTTTCCACTTCATCTGTGAGTAAGCAATTGACAATCTCTAAAGGTTTATTCATAAATGAACAGCTACTTAAATATGTGATGGAAATTAATGGATTTTTAACCAAAATAAGAGTGTTCTGAAGTGTTATGTTTTTCATGACATTGATCTTGGCTTGGCGATATCACTTATTTTTCTCGTAGATTTACTTATGACGTGGAACACTACTGTCTCAATTACTTACAGGAAGGGAAATATGGGAACAGAATTATTTAGAATTGTTAAATTCACTGTCAGACTGTTTGGCCCTGGTTCTCTCTGTTAGGCCTGGTTTATCTCAGGTGAACCAGATATGGTTGTAATTAATTACTCAGCCAGTCCTACGTTTGCCTGCAGCAACTGAGCATTCCCAGTCTCCTTTATGCTGACTCATACTGAATTTCTAATTCTGTCTGTCTGTCGGTCCACCTTCCTGTCTTTCTGTCTGCTAATGTGTGGTCCCAACTATAACTCGTGTTGTTTCTGAAAATTATTGGGCTTTATGTTCCTTTCTTTAATTAGACACAGCAGCATCAGTGAGATACTCTTTTTATATGCCTTGAAATGTAACATTAATGGTGTCTATATATCAAATCTACTCTCTCAGTGTTTCAGGTTTGACTATAAATTAGTCCTAAAATCCTTTGAATATCTGGTCCATGAGTAAAATGCTGACTCTAAACAAAGTTAAAGTCATAATAGTCTCTGAGATAAAAGCCATTTATCTCAGAGATAAACATTCAGTGACATTCCATTTGAGATTATAATTTGTATGTATTTTTTTTCTTGTCATCAAGCCATGGTACCGAATGGCAGAAGGATGTCAAATTACAAAAAAACAATGTTATTCAGCAATGACCACTGTTGGCCAGTTGGGGGCAGCAGTACACGATTACCACACAGAGCATGTCTCATTCGCTGGCTGGCTGGGCCCTGGGTTGCCGTGGTAACAGCAGACTTGGCGGTGGCGGCTGGAGACACAGAGGGCAGTGTGGAGCTGGAAGACAAGAGCAGAATCCCAATCAGCAGCTGAACACTGTTTTACACTTACAAGCACGCACGCACGCACGCACACACACACACACACACACACACACACACACACACACAATATGAGATGAGATCTATAAGAATCGAACAGAGGCTTTACGAGAACACGCTCTCCTGAATCTGTTCTCACGTTTAATTTTCCCTAGCATGATTGACACGTGATGAATTACAGTGTGGACAGCTGTTGCCTAGAACAGGGCAGCCAGTTGCTCTTTTCAGTCCGTTTTTGCAGGTAGTACTGACATACGTGTCCTATATCCTCTTCCTGACGGATTATTGAGAGCTGCTGGTTTAAAGTATATTCCTTTGCCTTCGCTCATTTTACCTTTATGCGTGTGTGTGTGGTTGTGTCAGCCCACGTCTTACTGGATGGTAGAAGCCAGAGTGCCGTGCGGTCGGCCCCTCCCCCGCCCCTTAAGTAAGACAGTGGATGCATAATTCCATGGCAGTGTTATGTAATGTCGACCGAAGACATGGAATAGCATTCGCATAATCCAGTCTGATTTGGGTTAAATCCACCGCTGTGTGAGAGTGTCTGTGGAGGAATCACGCCCCCATGCCTCGCTCCTGCCCCCACGCCTCGCTCCTGCCCCCACGCCTCGCTCCTGCCCCCACGCCTCGCTCCTGCCCCCCACGCCTCTCTCTCTCTCTCTCTCTCTCCCTCTCACCTCTGCTGGCCCTGTTCGGAAGGTTTGGATTTACTGACCTCCTCTTGCACCGTCGGGCTAGCAGAGAATACCTCAGTTGTCATGTGGGATCTCTCGGATCTCCTGGAGGCCCTATGGGAGCGGTTTGCTGTTGTGATGACGAGTGTTTCACTTTTTAAACCTCACACCGGCTTTAAAATGACCCAGTTTATCGTACGGCGACACGCTGCTTTTCAATCGTTCTCATTTTGGGATGAAATATTTCAAGGCTTTTGGGTGTATTCCCTTTCCGCTGGCTGTTGCTCCTTAGCACTACATTTCGCGTATGACCACTCCATATTAAAACCATATTGCATCACTGTGAAAAACAGACTGTGTGTATGTGTGTGGAGATGACTCCGTGACCTTTGTGTGTTCCTATCTAGGGCAGAGTGTACTTGGAGAGATTTGCCACTCGATGACTGTTGAGCTCATTGTCCGGAACAATCGGAGTGTCCAAATATCTCCTGTGTGTGTGTGTGTGTGTGTGTGTGTATGATGGTGTGATGTTCAGTTCAGATATAGGCACGCTAGCCGTGGTTATGCTTGTCTCCCACCTGGGCATATTTAACTGTATCTTTGTGGAGAAACTGCTATTCAAGAACAAAGGCAATACATAGACACACAGATGCAGAGATGCGCACACGCTGTGTTTGTAATAGTCCCTGCATCACATGAATTGAAAATTGAAAATAATTCCTGACTTATTCATCAATGAAGCTTGACACCTGGACCACTCCCTCCTCAACCAAAAGTGGGGTTTTGCTGTTGGTCTACACCCAGAGGAAATTAGGGAAGGAATCCAGTCATTGAATGTAGAGTTCTAAGCATGATTTCTCGTTTTATTCGTTGAATACAATTCATTAACCCATGACCATGTATCACAGAAGTCAATGGTTTGTGTGTGTGTGTGTGTGTGTGTGTTCATTGTAGTTCTATGTTTTTACAGTCCGAGTGCAGGCTGTTTGCCTAGGGACCATAACATGGTTGTCAGCACTGGCTGGTTGCTAGGTAACAATTACCTGACTGTGCTTGGCTTGCACAGAATTACACAGAGGGCTGTGTGTGTGCCTGTGTAGGGGAACGGAAAAATACAGCAGAGAAGGCTAAGCTGCTGGCCAGCGTTTCCACATCCGAATAAAAAAGAACTCTCATATTCCTACCATGGCAACTTGCAATGGTCTTATTTCTACGAGTGTAACCCTGTTCTTCCAGAGAACGATGAATTGTGTACTGTGGCATGGAAAGGTTCACCTCATGTTCCCAGTGTTGCCATGTTTTGTGAGGACTGTTTTCAGTTTGGTCAGTGGTTGTGTTAGGGTATTGGTTGAACTTCGGCTTTGAGTGTGATGAACAGGCAGGTTAGGGTGGACGTAGAAAGAGACATGAGGGTGCGGCCTGTGGTTAAGCTGCATGTGCGTGTGAGTGCATGGGAAGCTACAGGACTTTGCGACAGATGTCTATGTGCTTGGCTGGCTGTACCTCAGGGCCAATGGGGATTTTGTTCACGAATAATATTGTTTCCAACTAATCATGCGGTAAGATTATAAGCAATTAGTAGATTGTTTATAATCTGAAGTGTTATTAATGGTGATGTTGGGTAACAGATTTACTGACGGTCAGTATCTTCAAGTGGCTTTTTGTATATTTGAAAATATTTGTTAAAGAAATTGTTATATTTATATAAACAATAGAGTTGTTTTATTTAATTTTTTATATTCCTTATACATATTGCGTAATGTCGTTTCAATATAGAGCCAATATCTAACAGCTTCCATTACTGTCAAAGGTTGGTGTGGTGCGATGCTGGCCAGAGCCCCCAAGATGGCTGGCCCGACATGGATGATGTATTTGTAGATCATTAAACGGCCCTAAACGAGACCCTGGTGTGAGGGAGAGCTCTGGCCATCTGGCCCTATTGTGGCTCCTCTCCTTCTGGGAGGCTAAGGGCTTCATTCAAACACAGCAGAGAGGAAGAGCGTCAGGAACTATGATTGGACGGACGTTGAGTGAACCTGCTAGCTCCTAGCCAATCAAGGAACTGTTGTCAATTACCTTAGACCACCTCTCTTGTCATCTCCTGGTCTATGCCTGTTCGCTCCACACTCTTCTCTCTCCTTTCTTTCTTTCTCAGTATTTATTTTTTAGTCTTTCTTTTTCTGTATTTCTTTCTCATTCTCTTTCTTTATTTACTTGCTCTATCTCACTCACTATTTCCTTCCTACTCTCTTTTCTCACTGCCA
Organism: Esox niger; assembly: GCA_016801105.1. Classification (NCBI taxonomy): domain Eukaryota; kingdom Metazoa; phylum Chordata; class Actinopteri; order Esociformes; family Esocidae; genus Esox; species Esox niger. The sequence goes on from JACXGJ010004368.1 coordinate 21,046, forward strand.
TATATTCAGTTGCTCCTTGTCTGTAGGTAAAATCTTACAGTGGTTTTAGTCAGCGGCAGAAATTGATGCACTGGGGTTACGGTCTGTGATACTGGGAACGCAGGCCTGTATTATACCTCACACAGAACCATTGAAACCACTAAACCCCCTACAGCAGCTAATCAACCAGCTCTCGTTTGGTCCCACAATGACAACCTCATTGTAATGAATATGCTGCCACTACTACCGATTGTGACAAACATGTAACCGTACAATTCCCTGATAAACAACACGTGTGTGGCCGGACAACACAGCCAGGGGCGTTGGCTAAAGCACCAGACCAGGCGTGTCAGATGTTCAGACGCGGTGTATAATGAAAAGAGGCCTCACCGTTGTCCATGTGTCGTTTCCTCTGCACAGGAAACAAGCTGAACAGGGACCTGAAGCACTACCTGAGCCTGAGGTTTCAGAAGTCCTCTCCTGACCACGAGCTCCAGCAGACCATCAGGGCAAACCTCTACCGACATGCCGTGCCATGTGAGTACGCCTTCATCAGCCTCCTCCCAGAGCTCAGCGTCCTCCTTTCTAACAACGGTGCTGTTCGTTGTCCTCCCCCTTGACTTTCATCAACACTTACCTCTTCTTCCTCAGAATGTTCTTCAATGTTCTCGCTCTCTCTCTTTCTACTGTCGTTGTCATGAATACAGTCCAATCTTCAACTGCCATTCATTTAAAATCCCTCGATTTCTCAGAAGAGTGTCATTACGCTTTGTTGGTTTATTAATAATACAGAGCAACTCAACACACCTCTCGCATCTGCTCTGTATCTTCTCCTGTCCGTCTCCCTCAACGTATCTCCTCCAATTGCTCCTCCACCTATACACACGTGACATCCAGATTTGATGTAATGAAGTGTATTTATTGTTGTTTTTAAATGTCCACGGAACCACATGTCCTCCCAGCTGTTTCTCAGAGATACACAGTACAGAGTCTGTGCAGAGCGTTGGGCCAAAGACCCTGTGGCATGCCAGAGAAATCAACCGGGTCCTGTGAGGTCAGCTTACTGGTCGTTTCGCGGTGTCAGCTCTGCTGTTGTACGGCAGTAGAACCCATCACACCATATAAGCTGTGATACATTGAAATGGCGGCGTTCTACGTACGCCATGGTCAGGCCTCGTGTAGCCTGTCCACTGGTCTGCGCGACTCTTTTCGTCAATCACCCTGTACCTGATGACCTGGCTGGGGGTCACATATATGTGTTGTGTGTATGGGTGTGCGTGTGTGTGTTCTCCATCTGTTTTGGTGGTCTCTCAGGGAACCCTGTTCTCGTGATCAGGTGTCAGTGCGCAGAGATATGATCCCATCGTCGGACAGAGGGGCAGCCTTTTCGAGTAGCTCTGTGTGCACGTCTGCTGTGGCACTGCTGTGTGTGTCTGTGTGTGTGTGTGTGTGTGTGTGTGCGCGCAGCTGAATTGATGTTATCTAAAAACATTCCCCTCTTATATTTCTTCTCGTTCAATCCCTCTGTCTGTCTCCACCTCTGTGTGTCTCTCTTGGCCTGGGTCATGTGACTGGTAAATCCTCAGAGAGCTGCTCTCCCAGTGGCTTGACTGGGATTAGGATGTTGGGATGTATTGAAAATAGATTTTCTGCCTGATCATGTGATGAACGTGTTGGGCTTTTAGTAAAGGTAAACAGGGAAAAGACCCAGGGCTCCACGGATATAAAGAACATTGTAGTTCACTCATAAACTGTCCTTATTCCGGCAATATGAAGAGGAAGGACTGTTAAAATAAAGGGGAGCCTAGCACATACTCAGACATTTGCCCCGGGATATAGTCATGTGATTCATGAATAGAGATCACCCTGTGTTTAATCATTCATAGGGAATAGTCTGTCTTCTTTGGTTGAATCCAAAACGAAAATAATCTGAAAATTAAACGGTCCTTCTTATTTATACTTATGACAGAAGAAATTGTATGCTGTACTGTAACAACTCAAATTTCTCAGCGTTTGGTTTTTAAGACGTCTGTACACATTACAGTATAAAGAACCAAGATGGATGCCAAAACAAGCACAGTGAGTTTGGAATGTGGAGAGTGAAGAGAATATGCATATCATGTCTGTGCTCCAGAATTCTGGTATCTGACAAATGCCTGGGTTTTTCAGAAAATCTGATGTTTTTTGGAATTGGGAAGGAATAAGTAGGAAGTGCTGAATCCTCAAACTAATTTGTAACCCTAGTCATTTCAGCTTGTCCTCTCAGACTTCCTCTTCATCCTTCTTCCAGTTCGTCGGTGCAGGTTTCAATTCCGTCCCAATGGTTCCATGGCATGACAAGTCAAATCTTCAACTGCCAAAGCGGTGTACTAAAACCCACTCCTCGGTCCTCTCCTTCCCTTTGTCTCCCTCCTACACCTCCCCCTCTCCCGGCACGTGTTCTTGTCCCTCTGCCCCCCTGCCTGTCCCCCTTCTGCCGGACTCCAACAGGTGCCTGTTCCCCCGCCAGCGGCTCGAGTGTTGTTTTGTGTTTCTAGGAAGGGGACACTCGCTGTGTGAACTCCCCAACTCTTCCTCGACCGCCCCCCACCCGTCTCCTTCACCCTTCACCTCCTGGCCCTCCCTCTACAGATGGCCATTGTTACCATGTGCCGCAAATGTCCCAATTGACCGAGAAGTCACTCTCTCGGTCGCGGGATTCGTTTCCCTCTCACGTCTGCAGCTGCTGCTCGGCTCTGCTCTGATGGGAGGGTTATCTCAGAATTATCCCAGCGCTGGCTGGAGCTACCCTGAACACCAACCGGCCAACCGGCCCACCCCCTACCTGATCTCTCTCCCTTTTTATCTCTCTCTTTATCTCTCTCTTCTCTTATAATTCAAATCCTCCACTGTGTCCCTGTGGTTTGACAGTGGCTCCTGCCTCTCTCTCTCTCTCTCTCTCTCTCTCTCTCTCTCTCTCTCTCCGTCGCACGCTCCTGCAGTCGCCGTTCCCTGCCACCACGCTTCCCAGCTTACTCTCTCTGTCTCTCTCTCTCTCTCTCCCTCCCTCTTGCTCTCACCCTCACTCTCTCGTTTTCTCGCTTTTCCACTCCACCGCCGAGCTCGGGAAAATCATTGTCGGAGACAAATTTCACTGTTTGCCGTTCGCACAAAGAAGGGATTACGTCTCTATTCACTGGCTGCAGCTCTCCACATCCAGGCAAGTGTCAGCTCTCCCTATTTCTCTCCTCCTCATCTTCTCCTCCGCCTCCTCTCCTTCATTCTTCCCATCCGTTCGGTGAAGCCCGCGATGAATGCGCGGGGAGCACAGGGTGAAGGACGCATGCAAGAATGCAATTGTGGTTGACGCCGTGTATATAGGCTAAGGGTAATCGGGGGAGGTGGGGTCGGTGGTTGGGGGTGGGGAAGAGGTGAAGGGAGGGAGGGGGAGGCACAGTGGGCCCGGGGGGCGTTCAACCCCAGGGGGACAGATGGCCTATAGGTTTGGAGCCCCCCCAACTCTTCGTTCGTTTTTTTACTCTTTTTTGGGGGGGTTCACCCCTGAGGCTTTGTGTAAGGCCCGCTAGTACACAGACCTCCTTTTCAAGGAGCCGGGGGGGGGGGGTTGAGAAGGGTGGGTGGGAGGATGGATGGATGGATGGGTGGGTCGTGGTTTGGGGGGGGCGTCATCAGCAGCTCAGAATGCATGGAGGTCAGGTCCACATGCCGCGCGCGCAAACAAAAGGGCTTTTCTGAGGGGGAACGGCAGGGGGAAGCATGGCACTCGCCATTGTGTGTGTGTGTGTGTCGCTGCATTGCAGGGTGCTGCCGGAGAGCCTCATGCTAATGTCAGCTATTCAGCCTCGTAACGGATGGCTGGGCCCCCAGCTTTTGCTACCCTGCTTTTCATAGTCGCTCGCTTAATATTTACCTCATGTAGCAACAGACTAGCGCCTGTGCTAACAAACGCGCTGCTCACGGCGAGACGCAAGAGCTGCGACTGAGTGATAACCTCGAAGCCATTGGCTTTAAGGAAACCGGACAAATGTTGTGCTTTTGTATATTAATGACCCGGTGAAAGGTGTTTTTGTGTGTGTGGTTATTGGTGTGTACACCAGTTGTGTGTGTGTAATGCCTGTGTAGGCATGCACTCAACATGTTTGCCGTGTGTTTGTATAATTCATACTATGTACTTTGAAACCTCATTCAAACCCAATTATGTGAACACAAACACTACACACACTACTCACAATAGCTCTGATGTCTCTGACAGGCCAAACGGACTAAACAAGCTCGTTGTGGTTTTAGTGCCAGCGGGGTTGGCAGCCCGACAGTAGGAGTGGGTGGTAGAGGGCACGAGGGTTGGCATCTTTTAGTTTTTACTCTACCACTTAGACTTTTTTCTTTATTCCTTCATGCACAGTTCTTCCCAAACAACCTCAGATAGAAAAAAATCTCACTCTTGTGTCTTCTTGGTCATACCACTGTGGTGGTCGAGATTGTTTTGACTCACCATGACTGCAAAGATCTATTTGAAGTCTGCCATCATTAGTGAACCATTCATTATATTACACCATACTTCACCATATTTCCGGCGAAAGTAATTTTAAGGAATCATTCAGATTAGCTATTGTCTTCATGACTTCCTAGTTGACTAGTGGCTCAGAGGTGGACTAGTTCGCGTCACAACAACCCGCCACTCTTCCCAGTCCGATTTACAAACCCCAACTGTGTGTGCGCGTGCGTGTTTGTGTGTTGTTATCCAAGAAGTCTAGTACCTTGGTCTGAACGGTGAACCATGCGATGATTACATTCATGTTTTTTGAGGCAGATTGGAAATATTCACAACGAACAAAGATTCTTTTGTTTCAGTCCAATTTGCTTAAGGTTTTGGACTCCCTTGAATGTGACTATGTGATACTGTTGGACTGAAACAAAGAATCTGGGTGGTGAGTGTGCACGTGCGTGCGTGCGTGTTTGTCTCTGTGCGTGCATGTTGGTCTTATTGACTTAGGTCAGCTACCTCCCGGCGAAGCGTGCGATAGGCTGCATCCTGATTGATGGAAGACAGGAAGTGGTCATCTGTAATTCCTCACTAAACAATCAGAGGATCGCAGGGTGAGAGATGATTCATCCTGAGCCGCTAAAAATAGCAGCCGCTCTTTCCTTCCCCCTGCTTTGGGACGTCTTGCGCTTTGTCGTCTTTGTCAGGCTGCCATTCTTCTCTTCCTCTCACCTTCACAACTATAGAATCACATTGCTCATTATGTGTTCGTCCACGGACGCTAGGGGTTCGTAGATTGTTTTTTTCCCTTTGTGTTTTAGATACATTAACATACTGAACGGTACCTTCCAATTGACACAACCACTGCCTCGCTATTGTAGTCGTGACAAATATCTTGACAAAAAAGGATTTATGAATACTGACTCATGTGTCTTCTCTCAATAGTTTTTATGGTCAATCGTTTGGGCTCTAAAATAGATCACTTCCCATTTTCGTGTCCGCCGGTTTTAGGTGTATTGTTACTGGTTCCGAAGCTACATCGGTTGCTCGTTTCTTCAGCGGTATTTTCTGTGTGGTCTTTTGTGGCGGTGAGGGGATTTGAAGGTAAACAGAGGTGGGGCAGAACTCCTGTCCCCTGAGGGCTGGTCACACAGGTCTGTTATGGTTAGCTGCCGCTGTATCCCTGCAAGTGTGGGCCTGTCCTTCCCAGGATCTAAACCCTCATCCAGCTCTGGTCCTGTCCTGGGGTTTTACTGCAACAGCAGTTGTGTGTCGTCAGTGATTATGTTCAAGTGTGTTTTGGTTTTACTTACGCTTGATCCATGTTTTGCTTTGGTTGAGACAGCATCCTGGAGAGCAGGATGAACAAACCACGCATCATCAGGACGGTTCCCGAAACGTGTGGGGTCTTAACACATGTTTTCAGTTAGCCCTTGTTATTTAGATGCCAGCTGAAGAGTGGCAGTGGCCCTGGCTTGGGAGGGTCTGCCAGAGACGTGGCCCAGTGACAAACAGGCGCCGACCTGCTTCAATGGAAAGCAGAAAATCTTATCCTTTTGGACCTTACATAGTGAACAAGTAGAAATATGCCCCAGTATCTAGCACCAGTTTAATAGACCATCTCACTTCACAGCTATGACACCTTTAACTCACCCTCACGCTTTCACAGTCCTCCAGCCATGTCTCCAAAGCTTACTGTCCAGCCCATGGCAGCTGCCCTGCCCCCGACCCTTAACCTAACCCCCGACCCCTAACCTACCCCCAACCTCACACCAGCCATTACAATATCCCTTACCTCCTGTCCAGGCCAGGCACTTGCTTTTGAAGTGTTGATTGCCTCTCTGTCACAGGATCTGCATGTGGCTGATGAGTCTGCCTTGTTTTGTTGGGAGGGAGCATGTGTCGCTCTGCGTTATGTGCACACGCTTATTTGTGTGCGTGCGGGTGTGTGTGTGTGTGTGTGTGTGTGTGTGTGTGTGTGTGTGTGTGTGTGTGTGTGTGGTGTACGGTGTAAAATAATGAAAAATACGAGACAAGGGGGAAAGGGGAATAGAGATGTTTGAATGCTTGGTTTTTGAGGAAAATGGAGGGATTAGTAGAGAGAGAGAGTCATAGGAAGATAGAAACAGAGAGAGGGAGAGAGTATCTGAGTGGCTGTGGGCGGGTCGTTGTGAGTCTGCAGCCATTGGCCTCAGACAGGAGTCTGATTCTGAACAGCTCACATTGGCTTAGCCTCTGAGCTGGGCTCAACCGTTCATTTGCTCTGCCTGTGGAGCTTTGAAGGGAAAAAAGGCAGCTGCCTATAGCCGCCTGCCCGAGTGTGCCTGCATGAGCTAGCCAGGGAGCTAGCTAGCACTGTGCTCACAGGCAAATTATTGGATGATCCATGGATTTTTTGGGGGGAAAATACACAGATTTCTGCCTGTTTGGATGTATGCAGCTGGGAATATTCCGGTAGAATCAAAGAGAGGGAGGGTGGCTGCAACACCACTGAGGTAAATCTGTGACATTTACCTTTCCTCCTGCGTGCAGTGATGCCTTAGCTTCCGGGATTAGGTGGTGGGGGTGGGGGATGATGGATGGATGGAGCGAGCGAGGGTGACGGAAAGAGGGAGAGAGAGAATTGGATTTAATTGAGAGTGAGGGAGAGAATATCTTTGTGCATGTTTTAAATGAAATTATGAATCAGTGGTTGTGCAGTGCTGTGGCAATATTGGAGAGCTGTGTGTTGTGTTATGCCCTGTGTGTAATGGTCAAATTGTCTTTCAGTGTGTTTTCTGTCAGTGTGTGTGTTATTGTGTGTGTGTGTGTTATTGTGTGTGTGTGTGTGTGTGTGTGTGTGTGATAACAGAGCACCTCATCTGTGCGAGTGTGTGTGTGTGGCTGCATGATGGGACTGTGTTTGGATAGCGGAGTGGTTGATTTAAACGCTGATCTGTTGACACACTCGCCTATTGTCGAAGGACGTTATCCCTTATGGCTGCCCAGAGGCTCATGGAAATACTGCCATAATGCCTCTTTTTCTCTGTCCCCCCCTTCGGTTTCTGTCTCTCTCCCTCCATCTCTGTCCGTGCCTGTGTAACCCCCATCCCTCTGTCTGTCCCCCAGCTACTCTTTGAATGGAAGGTTTCAAGCTAATTTCCCACCACTTCCATCTTGCCCGCCGACGTACCTTTTAGCATGGACTGGAGAATTCAAACACCATTCAAAACCATTTCATTTTGCCAGGCTCCCGGATGATTAAGCTTGAGATGGTATTTTTCGACCTCCCCCATTTTGAAAGGAGTGAGGGGGAACAGCAGAAGAATAGCGGCTGGGCCGTGTTGTGGCGCGGAGCTTAGAGAATGGCCTGTTGTGTGGAGCGGCAGCTGTTTTCTATGGCTCTTTTTCACTCTCTTCACTGCTGCCTTCTATTGAAGTTCCCTCCATCTAGCCTGCATCCAGACCAGCGCAGTTGGGGGTCTGCTTCCCCACCCCCTGAATAAAACAGCCCCTTCGATAGACATAGTGGCCACATCCTCAAGCTGCCAACAGAAAACAGAATTTGACTAGATAGCCAGAAATAAATTATTCTAGGTATTACGGCGTCATCACAGCTGATGAAATCATAACACAGCCCTTCTGAGGGACACTGGCGTTTTATTGGCGATTAGCCTTTTTCAGCTGTCGTGCTTGTGTCATCCCACGTCTTTTTATCTTCTGAAAGGTCTTTTAAGCAAGTTTTCACCTTACAGTAACAGCACCACCCCGATGGTCCAATCTGATCCCTGGATGAGCCTCCCCGCTGCCTCCTATAGGATCTGTTTGTGTTATTGTTTGTGGTTGCCTGCTATTTGTCCCATCGTTAATCTGTATGCCTCCGCTACATTGACTACCTCTTGGTTCTCCTTTTTAAAATCATTGTAGCCCAGCCATCCTTTTAATGGGGGAGCGGAAGTGCTGACAGAACGCTTGCTTGGAATTGAGGGCACAATAGTCTTATGAGGCCATTCCTCTAAAACTCGTCACACCTCATTGGAGGCACGGAAACGTTTGTATTTCACACATATTTTTGAATGGCCTCGTAAGAGTGTTGTGGCCTCATAAGACTTATTCTATCGCTAGGATTTCTATTGGACGTTACATTTCAAGAAACCTACCCTTCCTCGCATTAACTTGAGGTGTAGTAAGTGTTGTAATCACTAGATCTTCCTGTGTCCGGTTAATATTTAAGTCAAAGACTGACAGGAACGACGGACTGCTTTAGAACACACACCACTCATCGTTAAAGGTCCTGTGAGGTCATCTAAAGCAAGTGTGAATTTCTGTTGCACTATTGACCACTGCCCTTTGCCAACGATGATGTTTGTCCTTGACAGAAAGGTATGGATTACAACAAACACAGCAATGTTGCAATCAGGACAGTCAAGTGACCACCTTCTGGAGCATGGCCAAGGCATGCATGTTTTTTTCACCCCAACACATTAGCTTATTGCTAGTTTGCCAGGCCTAGTGTAGCATGGCCTGGTATATGAGGCTATGGTTATGACAATGATTCCTCCAATAATCACCGAAAGTTGAAATGCCAACAATTAAATGAATGTAGTTTCCAAATGAAACCATGTTCCTTATTATCAGTACACTCTATGTTTTGGAGGGCAGACTGGATTATTAGATTATTAGTAGAGAACTGCTTAATTCTGTCAGGCATGGAATAGATGGCCAAGTCAAAGTCGCTGAGGATAAGTGTTTCAGCTAAATGACTAAAATGTCTTAAAGTAGGCTTTTCAGTCTATCGTACTTCGCGGCTTTTACAACCGACTCACAAGGCTTGTTTTTTTTTTGCTACTTATGAGTCTTAGATCAAAGTGTTTTGAGGTGTCTTTGACTGTTCTCGTAAAGATAAGGCGGTGGTTGCCTGGTTACTCATACTCTTCTCTTAGGACCAAACGTTACACCACACCCCAAGGATTAGTTTCTTCTCCGCAATGGGTCTGGATCTGAGTTTCTCCAAGACAATTTCATCACAGCTTCAAGGATGTAAAGAACGTTACAGCTATAATGTTATGATTAGTCCCAGTAACAGATGAGTTCTGTCTGTTTGGTCCCAGAAACAGATAAGTGTCGTCTGATTGGTCCCACTAACCAGAGTCACAACAGACGTGTGTAAAGCAACATTTCTAAAATTAGTAATTGGCCTTAATACTCTAAGATATCCAATCACAGAAACAAGTCTCACACTGAAGGTTTCAGACTGCAGTATGTTGCAAATGATTGTGCCACTATTAAATGTGGATGGATCTTTGATGTCAAGGAGGGTTTTTGGCTCTCACTCTATCTTATTAAAAACCTGTGTTTTGAAGTTGGGGGGCAGTCTGTAAGCACAGACCAAAGTATCTCAAAGGCCTGAAAAGACTGTGTGTGGAAGAACTGTCTTCCCATGCATGCTCCAATCTCATTAAATAAGAAAGGGATCAGTGCCATTGTTCTTGTTGGGAGAGGGTGCTGAAAACAATCATTGGGACACGATCATTTCAGAAATGTGTAATGTCAGGGGATTTCCCTGAATGATTACTAAAGTACAATATATTGCACATTTTGGAAAATTACAGTATAGCCCATTATCTGAGTTTTTGTTTTATGTTGCATTTCTTGCTCTTCTTTATATGGTGGGAATAAATCAAATATTTGAATGTCTATTTCATGCTCTAACATACATAAGCGGGGGTGTAACTTTCATAACTGATCATTTAATGTTCAAGTGAAAAATTTCCCAAAAGCATGTAGATCTCTCGCTTGTAAGTTGTTTAATTTTCTACTAAACACTGTATTTATTTAGGCTACCTTTTGCGTTTCCACCAAGGTATATAATACTCATACACATTGATATTGCGTTTGTCCCCCACTTTGCACGTATTTGTTTTTGTAGTGTATGTATTTCAAACCACATAAAGGCCTAGTGTGTGTAGTACATTAGAGGGTATATTGGAATGTATTGATAGCATCATTGATGTGGATAGATAGGGTAATGTAACCTGCTCTGTGTTTGTGGTTGACATGGTCCTATCTCCTTACAGTGTATTAGCAGAGCACTTGTTGTATAGACCAGGCTTTTAAGTGCTGTGTCAATCAATTCTGCTTGGTAATTGGCTTTGAAGCCCTTGAGAGAGAGATCGGGGTCTGTGTGAGTTTTCGTTGTGAATGCTTTGTCTTTACCTGACAACTAAAAATAAAACGTTCCGATGCAAAAAAGTTCTGTTGAAGACATTTACAGTGACTTCAAAATGATGGGTGTTGTAGAAGTTGTTATCGATTTGATCATTTCTAAACAGCTGGTGTATCAAACCAACACCCAAAAAATAATGTGGTCTCTTCTAGATTGGCCAGAGCAAAGTGTTTGAGTAGTCAAGCAAGGTCAGTCAGTCTAACTGCCCATCTGTCCGTAGTCCTTCTGTTCCCCAGTCCGTCTGTGAGAGGGGCTGTGTGTTGTTAGACACGACATGGAACACCCATCGACACCAAGGTGGGTTTCTCCTGCAAACACACACCCATCATTGTGAGTCTCTCTGTATGTCGATAGGAGCATTCAAATGTCAAAATGGAACACGGTTGTCAGGGTAGGATATGTACATTACCAGCTAGGTCTCTTCTATGGTCAACGTTTTCCTACAGTACGTCTGGTATTAACCAGGTGAACACGTTCAAGTCATGTACGAGTGGCGCTTAACAGGCTGTAGCTTCAGCGTAGAACAAATAGCAACAGATGTTGTAAACATACCAGCAGTTGCGTCAATGCACCAGCCGGTTCGAATGCCCAGGAAAATCGCTAATTGTGGCCTTGAGCCAGGCATTTATCCCTAAAGGCTCTTGCAGGTTTCTCCGGGTAGAAGCATCTTCTAAATGACTAAAATGGAAACGTCTATTGTTCAGGCCCAGCTGTTTGTTTCACGCCCTTTGCTTGTAATGCTCGGTTACCGCGATCACCTTAATGCACCGACGTTCTGCTGCAGTGATGCTCAGCCGTGACAAAGGCGACATCCACTGGGGTTAGCTTTGCGTCAATTGTACTGAGCCTTGGAAATATATCTGAAACACAACATGTACAACCCCCGCCCCCCCACACACATACACCAGAGCAGTATGGGTGAGAGTGGCAGATGTTTAGCCGGGCGTTCGTGTCTGTGTCCGTGTCAGACAATGAGTGGAAGCCGCCCAGACCGTCAACAGCAGGAAGGCCATTCAAGGTATCAGATGTCACCAGACTGCTATTGTTAACACAATGGGAAGAGTATATTTTTCCACCTGTCTTTGTCTGTGAATGTGTTTGTGTGTGTGTGTGTGTGTGTGCGTGTGTGTGCGTGTGTGTGCGTGTGTGTGTGTGTGTGTGTGTGTGTGAGAGAGAGAGAGAGAGAGAGTAAGAGAAAAATAACGAGAGTGTGTACTGTGTAGATCATTCTAGATGTTGCAACTGCCTTACGATTTGTTGCAACTGCCATACGTTATATATATTTTTTAAATGTCTGTCGGTGTGTGACTTGGCGATACTGTTGCAGTGTACAATAAAAGACAACTGAGTGAGTTAATGTAGAAAATATGCAGGCTAATACACATTTTGATGGATTATTGACTAACTCCAAAGAGCAATATCCAGTTATTGATTTATTAAAATCCTTAAATACCTCCAGAGCAAATACAAATACTAGGTCACCTGAAAGACATTGGAAAATGTAATGTAGATGAACCCAGATGACTTGCCTAATAGGTCACAGCGGGCATAGAGAAGGTATATCAATGTGGGAATGGTTATTGAGAAGATTCAACATACTTTGGGATAATGGAGGATTAGCTTGTTTTACATACATTCCATTAGTTGAGAGCCACAGAGTCTCCTTATGTTCCGGGGATTGAAATGTACATAGAGCGGAGAACCAGAGTCAGAGGAGGGATGGTTTCGATTTTAGACACCTCATAACAAGCGTCTCCTTACTGCCAGGAGAGGGTAAATTATTGGTGAGGTTTAATGACTTGGTGCCTGGGCTGTAAATAAGGGATACAGTACATGTTGCCTAGGTCCCATTTCGCTCTACGAGGCGGCCGGGGCCACTTTTAGATAACACGAACATTCGCCGGGTCACACGCTGATGAAATATTTAGTCCGCCTGTGCAGATAACCTCCTTATCTCTGTAGAACTAAGGGCATCCTCCGTTATCCGCACAGTACGGTACTCTGAGACCAAAAAAGGTTTGTCAACCATCTTGACAGCTAAATGAGATCTATGCCGCGCCGTGGCTTAACTTAACCTGTGCGGTCAATGGAAAGTGGTTGTCTAGAACAAAAAGGTGAACAGGAAAGCCGTATTGGAACCACTGTGGAGCGTTTTGTGCAGGTCATTAAATTTGGATCATTAAGTCTCGCCTGAATGCTGTCGTCTCTGTGACTAGTAATTAAAGGAACACTGGGGATGTGGAGAGCAGCCCTGTCCGGCTACCCATTTACATCTCACAGCTGGCGCTGAATCGTAACACACTGCGCACCTATGAGGGCAGAGTCCTACCTGGTCAGTTCCTGCAGTAGTTAGCTGCTGCCCCAGGTTCGCTTGGATGGATTCAGTGTGGGTTGTTGCAGGGACTAACCCCCCTCTCAGAGTTGCAAAATATGGCTGCTACAAGATCACAAGTGCCCACCGATCTATGAATAACTTAGAGACTTCAGTTCCTACTGCCGTATTTGCTTTGCTCTTAACTTAAAACTAAAGTCTCATCACAAAGGGCTCCTGAAATAGAATACCTTGGATTTTTTTTATTGTTGATCTGTTTGTGAAATGATGCTATTTTGGAATGTAGCCTATACAAAAAAGAGATTTCACAATTATCACTCCACTTCACAGCCAAAGTGGGGTTCTGTGGTTTGTCAATGATTCAGTAGCCAGATGGCTTGGAAATCTGCTTTTTCTAATGCCAGACAGTATATGGAGGCTGAATTTTGTGCCCTAGACCTCATATGTTTACTACATTCTATTACAAGAATAACAACAACAAAATCCAAATGCCATCTCCGGAATGTATCAATGTGATAATTCTGAAAATGGAATGAGTGCTGTTGTATGATTATTGAGTGTTTCCTTGTAGTAAGAGGTGTTAAATGATTTGTGGCATTATATGTGCACTGCATAATGTGTGTGTATGAGCGTTTCAAGTACAAACTATAACTAGCGATTTGGTGTTTTTGTAGTAGGGCTCTGGATGGACCTCAGTTACCTTGTGATCTACTCTGACTGTTTCTTGCAAGGGGTGTTGTATCTCCGGAGAGAGTCTACCTCTGGACTTTTCACAATTTCTTAACTTGTTTGCGTTTCTTTTTTTTGCCTTCGTTTGTTTACCTCGAGTCGACAACTGGAATGCCATCACCTTTCCACTTCGCAGACAATTGACTCCATACTTCCGTCCCGTTATTGGATGAATTGTATCTCTGCAAGTGGGTAATGAGATGCGTAAAAAGAGAGGGAGGACTAATCGTGCCTTGATATTCAAATATGTCAATGTAATAGCCTCATTTAGAGCACCAGTTGAGATGCCCTTTCATGGACAGTCATCCATGTTCCCAAATTGCCCAAATTGATGCAATAACGATACAGAGAACAGGACGTTCCTGACGTTGATGTGCACCAAAGTTTTTTTGTACCAACCATTACATTTCTGCACTTGTCAGTTGTTCCATAACAATCCCATTTATATTTACAAACCTTTATCATTTCCAGCGGGAGGTTTCTCCAGTAAACTGTAGGCTGAATGACCAATGTGATGAACAATATTAGCAACATTTTTGTGTTAAGTGGTTGGTAGGTTCACTGTTGATCATTTTCACAGCTTAATTTATTTACTTATTTTACACTTAACATTGTGTAAACACGCATACAGGACGAATTGGAATTGAATCTGTTGCCCGGCCTGGAAGTTGAAAACGGCTACCCTGGATATTTTGCTGTACGCCCGACTTGTAGCTCGACTCGTAAAACACTTCAGTGTCTGGTGCCTGTAGGTTCAGCGTCCGGTACCTACAGGTTTAGCATCTGGTATCTTTATGTTCAGTTCCGTAGAGGACTGGAGGGATGTTGTTCCTACACTCTGAGATGAGTGTCTTCTCGTCTCATCAGCGTGGCAGTGAGGCGGGGCCGCTTTCTTCCAAGCCGCTGCTGTGTCTGATCAACACCACAGGACGCCCTGCAGTCATCAACTCCATAACGCTCACACTGTGCTCTGTGACTCCAAAATCTGCCAGTTGCCTAACCCACGGCACAAACTGGCTATTATTCTGTACTCTATGATCACATAAATCGTTCAGATAGTAGTGTGACCAAATTTAGTCTAAATCGCTTTTGTAGACATTATGAGTCGCAATCTTTACAACCTTTACCCAGGGCCCAGTTTTAAGACGTTATCTATTCTGATTTTAACAATGAAATTGGATTAAATGGATAAAAATAGATCACATAGAACAGGAGTGTCCAGTCAAGTCAGGCTTTCATGCTTTCTCTTTATTCTTCGATGGTAAAAACATAATGATGCATCAGCTTTAGAATGAAGTGACAATGGTAGTGGGATGTCATTGACAATCGGTGATGACATCAGCAGCTGGATATAACTGTTGGGACCAGTGCTTATAGCAGCCTGCTTTGAGAGGCTGGATGTGGGTCAGACCAGACAGTCCACAAACCTCTTCAGGGACACACGTCCCCTGGTCTATGGAGCCCGCTACTAACTATTTATAGTTCACACACTGAATAAGCCATGTGTCCTACTGTATGTGGGTTACGTTTGTATCCTACTGCATATGGGTTGTTTGTGTCCTACTGTAAATGGGTTATGTTTGTGTCCTACAGTATATGGGTTATGTTTATGCCCTCCTGTGTATTGGTCATGTTTGTCCTACTGTATATGGGCTAGGTTTGTGTCCTATTGTAAATGGGTTAGGTTCGTGTCCTACTGTATATTGGTTGTTTGTGTCCTAGTGTATATTGGTTATGTTTGTGTCCTAATGTATATGGGTTATATTTCTGTCCTACTGGAAATGGGTTAGGTTTGTATTCTATTGTATATTTGTTATGATTGTGATCTACTGTATATGTGTTTTGGGTTGTGTCCTCCTGCAAATGGACTGTTTGTGTTCTACTGTATTATGGGTTATGTTTGTCTCCTTCTGTATATGGGTTATGTTTGTTTCTTTTTGTAAATTTGTTATGATTGTGTCCTACTGTAAATGGGTCAGGTTTGTGTCCTGCTGAATAGGTACAGTATGCACCTGCATGTTTCAAATGTGTGGTGTTTAGCAGTAACATACAATAGCAAGGTCGGGCGGCAGCAGTTACAATTAGTGTGTCAGAATGGGTGTGTCTTTCACTGACTGACTGAGTGTAAACAGCATATTTAGACTTGTATAAACTGTACCTGACAGGTGTTGGACTAGCCATTGTTTTGCCTTGAGGACTAGCTATAGTGTAATGTTATATGTACACAGAAAGCGAGAGAGAGAGATGTCGATGATGCTGCAGTTCTGTGACAGTGTGTGGAAACAATGTTGATGACGCAACAGACTCACAGAAAGGCTTGACTAAGCCCCTTCATGCTTTTAGCGGGGCTACGATCGCTATCTTACACCACACGCACGCACAGACATTGGAGCAAGTCACAATGAAAACAAAAGAATGGAGGAGAGATCCGAACACAGATGATCCCAACGGAAGGATGCCCTATACAGTACTCTCATATACAGGCCAGAGATTCAGTGTTTGTATTGGATTGTGTGTGTGTGTGTGATGAAGTGCTTCTCTGTAAGTTAGACAATGAAAGGAGTAGTGGGGAGAGGTAGGAAGTGTTTGTACTGGAGAGAGGTTGAAACATCCATTTGGTGATTGTTTTTCTGTCGCCTGGGATTTTGGCTGTCCTCTCTCTGTCTATTCAATATAAGGGCAGTTTTTTGCATGCTAAACATGTTAAGCATTACCAAAGCAACTTGTCTAAACTAAATTGAAATCAGTCAGACAAATCCATGTCTTCTCTCTGCTTTCTCTGTCTCTTTCCATCTTAATTTCCCATTGTCAGCTCTCCATCTCCATTTTCCCACTACCACATTGGACCATTTGGCAACCTCAGTTGCTGATTGATATTGAGGCTGCGAAGGAGGATTGATGTTCATTGGGCGATCACCGTTCCGTTTCCTAACCTTCCCTAGTAGCAGCACAACGTCAGCAGTGTGCCAAGCAGCTCGTCACATCTAGTGGAATATGCTGCCACAGCTTGTACCACATCAGAGACAGATAGACAGCAAGTACCATGTCTGAGACATACAGCTAGTACCACATCAGAGACAGATAGACAGCAAGTACCATGTCTGAGACATACAGCTAGTACCACATCAAAGACAGATAGACAGCAAGTACCACGTCTGAGACATACAGCTAGTACCACATCAGAGACAGATAGACAGCAAGTACCATGTCTGAGACATACAGCTAGTACCACATCAAAGACAGATAGACAGCATGTACCACGTCTGAGACATACAGCTAGTACCACATCAGAGACAGATAGACAGCAAGTACCACAACTGAGACATACAGCTTGTACCACATCAGAGACTGACTGACAGCAAGTACCACAACTGAGACATACAGCTAGTACCACATCAGAGACTGACAGAGATCAAGTAACATGTCTGAGACATACAGCGTGTACCACATCAGAGACTGACAGACAGCAAGTACCACAGCTTAGACATACAGCTAGTACCACATCAGAGACAGATAGACAGCAAGTACCACATCTAAGACATACAGCGTGTACCACATCAGCGACAGACAGACCTGCTATTACCATATCAGATTAAGAAAGAGACAGACCGCTAGTACTATGTCCGATACAAAGAGAGACAGACAGTTAGTACCACATCTGAGACAGACAGCTAGTACCAGGTCAGATGCAGACAGACGGCTAGTACCACATCTTAGACAGACAGCTAATACTATGTCATATGCAGACAGACAGCGAGTACCACGTCTTAGACAGACAGACAACCAGTACCAAGTCAGATACAGAGAGAGACAGACAGCTAGTACCATGTCAAATACAGAAAGAGACAGAGACAGCTGGTACCACATCAGAGACAGACAGACAGCTAGTACCACACCTGAGACAGACAGGCAGTTAGTATCACGTCAGAGACAAAGACAGACAGACAGAAAGCTAGTACCACATCAAAGAAAGAGACGGACACACAGCTATTACCACGTCAGAGACAGACAGCTAATACCACGTCAGAGACAGAGTCAAGCCGAGAGAGTATGACTGAAAGACAGACAGACATAAACATTTAGAGACAAAATGAGAAAGAGGATGAAATGGGCTGAAATCCAGAGATTGGCTAGAATGCGCTAGAAGAAAATAACAGAACATAGCAAAATAGAAGAGGAGAAGAGGGGAGTGGGGAAAAATAGTAGAAGAGATGGAGGGATTGTAAGGAGTGATCTCAATAAAGAATACCATCTCATCTCAGTCATTGTGTACAACAAAGACTGTTATCGACAGAAGATGGGATTCAAAAGCAGGTTGTTGGAAGTTCACTCATCCCTCCCCACCTGAAATGTCTGCCCTATGGGGCTATTTACACTATGAGAGAGAGTTAATCGAGACACACGTTTCTCTTATTGTGCCTACTCTTTTCCATAGCATTTCAATTTACATTGGCATGTACTGCCACCTAAGGAGATGGGGGTTGAGGGCTTGAATTAACGGATGTGTGCTCAGCAACTTCTCCAGCCCCTTGTCAGTTTGCACTGCACCGAGATATTTTCATAGGTTCAATTAGGTAGCCTGTGTAAAATGTATATGGTTTCACAAAGCCAAATAAAATGTTGGCTAAATGCAATAAGTGGGCTAAATGCTATTTCTCTCTCCATCTCTGTTGACCTAAATAATTAGGCAAGATAAAATCTAGCCAATTGGAACATGCGATTACAAATAGACAATGATATATTTGGGGGTTTGTATCTGAATGCTGGGATCCAAATGGGCCATTTCTTGCAAGTGAACAGAGCCACAGAACACGGCTCAGATAGGTGTGAAATGCCTCACACCTACACGTGGGCAGGTCAAATGGACTTAAGATTCCTTTTCAGAGAGGATGACATCATGAACTTGTTCTTTTACTCATTATTTAAGTTGAAAATAGAATGTGTAGTTCATTGGCACACTACTCAACCTTGAGCATTCTTAGATACATTTTGGAAAATGTATTGTATATAGGACCTTAGTGGCAAAGTCGTGGGGGAAAAAAACACAGGAGTTGACAAAAAACATTGGTGTCTCATTGGTGTCAGGTTAAGGCACCAATAGGAACAGGCTAGGTACTGAGCTTAGTATCCTAGAATTGATGAAATTGTGAAATGTTGGCATTGATTTTGAAAATATGACTGATCATGCTTTATTTAAAGATAGTGATCATATGAAGCCATTTATTATGATATAGTTGTTTGGCTCCTTTTTCAATCATAATGATACCAGAAATCACCCAAATGGCCCTGATCAAAAGTCTACATACCCTTGAATGTTTGGCCATGTTGCCAACACACAAGGTGACACACACAGGTGAAAATGGTATTTAAAGGTGAATTTCCCACACCTGTTTCTTTTTAAATTACAATTGGTGTCTGCATATAAATGGTCAATGTGTTTGTTAGCTCTCATGTGGATGCACTGAGCAGGCTAGATACTGAGCCACGGGGAGCAGAAAAGAAGTGTCAAAAGACCTGCATAACAAGGTAATTAAACTTTATAAAGATTGAAATGGATATAAAAAGATATCCAAAGCTCTGCAAATGCCAGTTCAATCACTTATTAAGAATAGAAAATTCTGGGATCTCTTGTTACCAAGCCAATATCAGGTAGACCAAGAAAGTGCCAGAAGAATTGTTCAGGATACAAATAAGAATTACAGGTAACCTCAGGAAAAATACAGGCTGCTCTGGAAAAAGACGCTGTGGTTGTTTCAAGGAACACAATACTAAGATACTTGAACAAAAATTTGCTCCATTGTCGAGTTGCCAGAAAGAATCCTTTACTGCACTAATGCCATAAAAAGCCCGGTTACAATATGCCTGACAAGACCTTGACACGCCTCACATCTTCTGGTACATTGTAATTATGGTCACAAACATAGGCACACTGTTTGGAGAGGGGTCAACAAGGCCTATAGTGAACAGAATACCATCCCTACTGTGAAGCATGGTGGTGGCTCACTGATGTTTTGTTGGTGTGTGAGCTCTAAAGCCATGGCAAATCTTGTGAAAATTGATGGCAAGCATGTTATCAGAAAATACTGGCAGATCAGTGGCTTTATTCTGCACTAAACGACAATGACCCTAAGCACAAGGCCAAGTTGACCCTCCAGTAGTTACAGCAGAAAAAGGTGATGGTTCTGGAGTGGCCATCACAGACTCCTGATCTTAATATCATCCAGCCACTCTGGGGATCTCAAACGTACGGTTCATGCAATATGACCGAAGACTTTGCATGACCTGGAGGCATTTTGCCAAGACGAATGAGCAGCTACACACCTGCAAGAATTTTGGGCCTCATAGACAACTAACACAAAAGACTGCATACTGTCTTTGATGCTCAAGGGGGCAATATACAATATTAAGAACTAAGGGTAAGCAGACCTTTGAGAGGAGTCAGTTTCATGTGCTTGGGTCTCTGACCGGTCACGTATAATTGGTTAAGTGTTGTGCGGCTAGTCTCCGGGGGGAGAGGTTCAGCCTGCTCGTGTTTTGACGCTGCTGTGAACAGGACAAGGTAGTCGTCGTGTCAACACAAAGTCAGCCAGGCGCTGCTGATTACCTTACGACGCTCTACTTTACGACGCGGCCGTTTATGAGTTTGTGGTTTACAGCGCAGCGGTTGACGAGGTGTTGGGTGTCGCTGGTCGCAGACGACATGTATTCAAAGTCATTCTGTTCAGTTGTATTTCATTCTCTTCCGGCAACAGTGTTCAAAAACTTTCCCTATAGGCACGCGCACACGCTCCTGTTAATATCCC
The DNA here is from genome assembly GCA_016801105.1 of Esox niger. Lineage (NCBI taxonomy): Eukaryota > Metazoa > Chordata > Actinopteri > Esociformes > Esocidae > Esox > Esox niger. The sequence continues at coordinate 41,577 of JACXGJ010004368.1, forward strand.
ACCAACTTTTTGTTTTGTTGCACACTGGTAGTGCAACATGTACTCTTCCTTTTCGGTTGTCTTTGGCTACAGATTTGAGAGAGGCTCATCTATGGTAGACCTACGTGTCTGCTCACTGTTCTGTTGCAGTTTCTTTGTACTATTTCTTCATTTCCCCCTTCACACCTCAGGCATCAGTCAGAATTACGCTTCCTCTTGCCATGCAACCAATTAAAGGGGTCAAAGCGCTCCTAAAGCTCAGTTGTAAGGACTCATTGCATTGAATCTGTCATAGATATTCCAAGGCCTCCCATTCTGTGCTCAAACTGCCACATATTTTTTTGTGTTCTTGGCCTTTGAGCAAGAAACTGCTGCTGAGTGGCTCTGAAAGTTCATCAGTGCTAGGGTCGACCCTGAGTTAAACCCAGTAGTTGTTCTCTGAGCTACTAGAGAATAGAGGAGATGACACAGGCATGGTAATGAGGCCAACCTGGTCCTTTTCTGTCTACCTCCATTTCCGTATGTCTGAGATATGTCTGTCTGTCATCTGTCTGTCTGTCTGTATGCCTGCCTGAGGAATCCAAGTTCTGTGGTTTTCCAAAAGAAACATGCATTTCCTGGGTTGTTAGATGACAGTGATTGCAGCATTTTTAGTCTTACTAAAAATAAGATCGCTATTTAACTGACTTTAAAATAGAGGGGACTGTAATATTAATATTTCTTAGTATTTCCTAAACTTGTTTTTAGCATCCCCCTTTAGCTGCCGACAGACTGGGAGTTTTATGTGAAATATAACTTCATGAGTAACTCTTGACTCTGTTTAACGAAGTGGTTGATCTGCATTGTAGATATGACACAATGCGAGGTCACAGCCAGATATATTTTTCGGACTTGTGTTGTTCTTTCCACTTCTTCTGTCCAATAAAATAATTTGATACATGAATAGTCCATGATCGTTGTTATAGAAGCTGATCTCCACTGGAATGGAGCTGCTTGTCTAACAATTGCATTATTCACCCCTTCACATCCGCTCAGTGTGTATCAACTAGCGAGTGAACAGCTCTACAGCCTTCGCAGCAGGAACGTCCATTCCATTAGAACTTGCTCGGACACAAAGACGCCGACAGCCATGGAAACACACAGACTTAGAATGGCAAACCATAAATGACTCAAAATCCCAGAAGCCTTTGCTTTCCCATCATAGACGCTGCAGTGCATACAGAGCACAAGCAATGCAGTAGAACCCCAACACCCTGGTCAGGTGATTCATCACTGTGTGTTGTCTGGCTCTTTGAAAGGGTGGTGGCCTAAATATGAAACAGTTGCTGCGGTAATTCATTGTCTCCATCATCAGAAGAGAAAAGCCACTGAATCTTAAGTCTCCGCGCCGCCGTCGTTTTGAAATGTTTAGACGCGGGTTGTTCCTTTGAGCAATTGAAACGCTTCCATTCAGACACCCGGAGCCTGAACGTTGTGTAAATATGTCTCTGAGAAATAGCATCTGGAATACAGCTCTTGAGCATTTACAAAGCCTTACCAAGCAGCCAAGTGTGTGTGTGCGCCTGCCTACCCCGACTGTGTGTGTTGTGTGTGTGTGTGTGTGTGTGTGTGTGTGTGTGTGACACAACTGACCTAATCACAGATGGGTAACTGCTTCCATCTGCCAGGTGTGACAGGCTGTCATGTCTCTGTAAACAGTGGAATACAGTGACCCCCAACCCCATTGTTTTCTCTAAACTCCTCACAACTCTAAGGGTAAATGTGTGTGTGTTTGTGGTGTCTGCGAGAATGTGCACGCGTGTCTGTACATTCCCTGCCATTGTAACGACCCTGGGGCTCTTTTGTACAAATCAACTCTTTTAGAGAGAGAATGAGAGAGAACACTCCTTTTCACTAATCATTAACTGAGCTAGCACATCACAACCATTTACATTTTGTCATTGGCCAACCTTTTAACTAAAAACCTGGCCAGATGGTTGATATTGAGAACGGAAAGTCATCTCATCTGTCCTGGGTTATTTCTTTCACGTGTGAGGACATGAGGGTGAATGGTGGGTGCCTTGATGTCACAGCCTTTAAACTACAGATACGGGCCTCTTGGTGAATCCGCTCGTGAAGTCGGAAACTACCGCTGAGGGTCTTTTTGTTTCAATTGTGTTCTATCTGGAGCATAAAAGCCAATAAACATGTTCACAAGCAGGATTATGCGGAGTGTTTTCTGAGCCATACAGTATGATGACAGTGCCACAAAAGAAATGAATTACCCAGCCTCTGGCGCCAGTTCCTCCGTACTGATACAGATGACCCTTCATTTATCACCTGCATGTAAAGGCTGTTTTTTTTGTGTGGCCATTACCAGTGTGAGATGGAAAAGTGTGAGACCTTCTTTATTTCCCGTCTCCTCATATCACGTCCACAGCAGTCAGTTTTACTGTCGCATCGAAAGGGAGCCGGTATCAAAAACTGCACCCTGTCACTTTCAGCTCGCACCCTTCCGATTTGTTGGGACCTGTTTCTACGACCGGTCCTCCATCAGGCCTTTCATGAACTGACATAGCTGTGTATGAATACCAATTATTTACGCCCTCCTCTTCAGTGTTTGTTTCCACCCACAGTCGGCGACCAAACGTTCGTGTTGGCATTCTGACGCATGCAACTGCCACCGAACGGAGAACCTACAGAAACGCGCCCCGGGTGCCGCGCAACTTGGTGCTAATGCGGGTAATAACCTTGGTTTCTGCTTTCCGCAGGTACAACACGCCCCCCTCGAGACGGAGAGGTCTGTGGGGTTGATTACAACTTCCTGTCCGTAGAGGAGTTCCTGAACCTTGAACAGAGCGGAACACTACTAGAAATAGGAACATATGAAGGTGAGAATGGTAACGGTGATGATGATGTGGATGATGAGGTTTATTTTGGTCAGGATCTGTGTAAGTGACAGTGCTGATAATCTCTTGTGGAATGACTATGTCAACAAAAATGGGAAATGTTAAAGGGGAGGGCACATTTAGCCCTTAAACCTGCCTGTTACTTGTAAAAAAGATAGGGGCATGAGCTCTTCGATCCAGTTCCAATTCTTGTTTGTGGTCCTTTTAACACACTTGGAATTGAACTGAGTGCCTGGGATTACATTAATTGTAGCAATGGTAGACTGTATTGGCGGTGAAGTTAATCTCCCACTAGGTCACCAGGTTCTCCTCATTTTGATTAGTACAGTGCACCGCTGTGATGTTGTGTGGGTGCGAGTTTCAGAGTGTGTGTCATACAGCGTTTATCCGCTTGGCACCTGTGTCCTTGTGTGTTTGGCACCTTTCTGACTTTCCCACAGACAACATTGAATCCCTGTCCACAAGACCTCGTTGCCTTCCAAGTAACGGTAGAACGCTGAGCTACACTGCGGATGTGTCAGGGACGATGTTGCGTTGAAATAGGACTGTCGTTCTCACTGCCAATGTTGACACTTATGAATAACTGTGGATCTGCTTTTTAAACGGAGAGCCGGGGAGCCTAGCGGTTAGACCTGCGCATCCGACCAGTGACCGAAAGGTGGCTAGGTTAAATTCATGAGTTGGCAGGGTTCATCTGTCGTTCTGGCCCTGAGCGAGTCAGTCAACCCGAATTGCTTCCAAGGCTGTTGCTGTAAATGAGAGTGTGTTGTCAACCTACTAAACTGATGAAATAAGTGTTCCAGAGATATTTTCTCCATTACATCAGTTGTAGAGAATGATACATTTAGGATCTGTGTTTTTGGGGCAGCCAGGCGGCTTAGTGATTCGTGCATCAGACTAGTGTCCACAAGGTCCCTGGTTGGAAGTCCCGTTACTCCGAAGTGAAAGCTATGTCGTTCTGTCACTGAGCAAGACCGTTCACCCTAATTGTTCCTCCTCCCCATAACATTCCCCCCAGGTTGTTTAATAAGAATTGGCCCTTATTCATCTTGCCTGGTTAAATATCAGTGTTGACATTCCTTAGGTTGTAATGTGGGTGGTATTTACTTTTCAGTTGTAATAGACACTAACAAATCCAGTGTTGACCAATGAGAAGCCAGTAATTTGAATGCGTACGTAATTTGAAATGTATCCCCCTTTAAATCTGCTACATTGTATTGTCTGTATAGGCTCCCTGATCCTGAACGATACAGTTATGCTTTCTCAGTCAATGACATGTGTCCTCTGAGTTCATAACAGCTCTGTTCTCTCAGTCCATAACAGCTCTGTTCTCTCAGTCCATAACAGCTCTGTTCTCTCAGTCCATAACAGCTCTGTTCTCTC
>JACXGJ010004369.1:0-45811 GCA_016801105.1 Esox niger
CACACACACACACACACACACACACACACACACACACACACACACACACACACACACACTCCTTAGCCAGGCTTACATTACACGCACACACCTTCCTTAGCTCCCTTGGCCTGGCGGCGGGTGGTGTAGCTCCTCCACACAGAGCTGGAGCTGTAGTAGGGGTCCTTCACAAACGTGTCATCAGAGCTGTCATCGTTGGACTCTTCCTCGCGGTCATCTTCATCACTATCCTTAGAGGAGTCCCCACCACGAGCACCCCTCGCTGAATCAGGAGCAGGAAGTAGGACAGACAAGGTGTCAGTTCTTCTACAAAACCCATTTTGGTTTTGGTCGCTAGGAAATGCAAGACAATTAAAGTGTGACCCCTGACCTTTGCCGGCGGGGTTAGCAGCATTGGTTTTCTGAGGGGGTTTTGGAGAAACCTTGTTTTGCAGCGACAGGGATGAAGAGGGAGGGTTCTTTAGACGGGATATGTCCACTCCGCTCCCATCGCTGTCTGAACAGTGGGCTTCGCTTTCATAGCCCTCCTTGAAGTTCTCCACGCTTTCTATGTGGTCCAGGTTGGCAAAGTACTCATCCCCCATCTCCAGGCCCTCCTTATCCGCAAAGTCATCTGTCAGGATCTTACCTGGGAGAGAAAAATAAAAAACTTAACCATATACAAACTACAAAATGTCTTCTTCATTCAGAACGTTTGAATTTCAACATTTCTTTAGAATGCACACTTGAATGTAAATGACATTATTTAGAAGTTAAAATGCAGCGAACGTCCTGTGTGATAACCCCGTCTTGTCCCCTCCCACACCCGCCCCGTACCGGCGTAGATGCAGACAAAGGAGCCTTTGGCCACGTCGTCCAGACAGCGGATTCCCCAGCCTTTGTTCTGGGTCTTAAACAGCTGCAGTCTCACCTGCAGGCCGTGCTGCACCAGGCGGTTGGTACACATCTGACTGCAGCACTTACAACGCTTATTACACTCATAGATCCTGACACAGACCAACACACAGAGAGACAGACAGGTTAGTATAGCATGTGCACGTATATAAGTGTGTGTGTTTGTGTGTGTACGCATGCATGTCTCTCACCCGGTGGGCATACACTCCTCCAGCCTCTTGTGTGTGTATCCAGCGTTGTGGTTGATCTGGGCACCAGGGGTACAGGCTGTGGCCTGCAATGTCAGCTGGTGACACGAACACTTGGACCTGTAGAACACACACACACACAGACGATCAATTGACCTGAATTCATGTATGCAAGTGGCCCAAAAAAAAAACAGAACCAGGTTCTGAATGTCAGAAGTCAAGGGGTACGGACTTGTCCCTGCAGCCATCGGTACATTCACAGCCCACCAGGAACTCCGGGCTGGTGTTGATGAACACCCCATCTTCAGGGATACGCTCCTTACCTGGAAACACACAGAGACACCAATCACTGACCTCTTCAGCAATTATTCACCCTGTTTATAGGGCATCCAAACCCCACCCCCTCCCTCCTTACTGTAGGCCACGTTGGGGGGCGGCGTGACATCGATCTCGTTGACACAGGACAGGGGGATGTCCTCGCGGCCGTTGGTGATGTCCCGGATGTAGTAGAAGGGCTTCTGGGGCTGGAAGCGCCGGTCCACCAGGACGTAGGGATCCAAGCAGAACATCTCCAGGAAGATGAAGTCACAGCGCGTCTGGAAAAGATAGCGCTGGATCTCGGCCATGCTGCGCAGGCACAGCCCACACGGAGACTTGTAGATCACATGGAAGGACATCTGAAACCAGCAGAGGCTGTAGGAGTGAATGACTGACCACAGTCTGTCCAATGGCCCGAGCCCTGCTTCCTGAATGAGTGAGACTTGTTACGGGACTGACCATTCTTGCCGCCTTACCTTGCGTTTGACTCGCCGCCGGCCTGTCATGCGCCGGAACTCATACAGCAGAGGGGTGAGCAGGGGGTTGCGTCCCCGGTGCATGTCTGGCCGCGCGGGCCGGATGCGGTTCAGACATGCCGGCTGGCAGGTGTGAGGTAGGTAGAAGATGCGGTCCGTGGGGGCGCGATATGAGGGCTCGTGAGGGATTCGGTCGTTACTGAAGGTGTACGGCATCACCGCAGGTGCAGAGGCAGTGGGAGTGGCTTGTGGAGGGGGAGGAGGGGCCAGGGATGGTTGCTGGGGTGGGGCGGGCTGCTGGGGTGGGGCAGGCTGCTGGGGTGGGGCAGGCTGCTGGGGTGGGGCAGGCTGCTGGGGTGGGGCAGACTGCTGGGGTTGGGCAGGCTGTTGGGACGGGACACTCTGGTTGTTGCCAGTCTGGAGGACAAACACTCTAGAAAGACAAGGGGAGAGAGTGAAGAGAAGACCTTTTGAAAAGAAGTTGCTCCTTAAAAATATATACAAAGCTCAGTTGGAGATGGCAAATACAACATTCTTTTGAACATTGTCTTGACCCCTCTCTCTCACCGGGAAGGGTTTCCAGGGGCACCCGTGGAGGTTTGGGGCTGTATGGCTTTAGGGGTGTGGGTGTTACTGGCTGTCCGAGAGCCTCCTGGTGGGGGAACGTACGGGGAAGTGCTCTTCTTGGCCATTTGAAACTTCGGACACCTGATAGAGGGGGAGAGAAAACGGAGAAGGGGGAGTAAGACATGAAAGAGATGTGACAGGCAGAGTGTTTACTCTCCTGGAATGATCCTTTTTGGCATCTTGTCACTCACTCAGTCTGCCCCGGTTGATTGGGCTGGGATGGTGACGGAGGAACGGAGTTGGGGGGCGAAAGGGGGTGGGGAGATTTGGTAGGGGTTCCACTGGTGGCAGTGGTGCTCCCCCCACTGTGATACTGGACCACGGGACCCTTGGTCCTCAATGCTCCTAATAACAGAGAGATAAACAAGAGTTATTACATAACGGAAGGTCACGTGACCCGTTACAGCGGTTTGCAGAGGAACCCCCTGCCTGGTTTGGGAATGACTGATTTGATGAACCGGGGTTACCCATGCTAGGGCGGGTCCTCTGCTGACCAGCCATCTTCTTCTCCTGGGTGTTGGCAGAATTGGTCTTCAGGTTGAACATGGGCTCCAGCCTGGTGGAGCCGCGATAGATCCACTCACTTCGCTTGTCATCCTGGAGGATGAAAACACCACATTATCACAGACATCCAATCTGGCACTTTTTTGTACACGTTTTTTTCTTATCAATCTGTTTTCAAAACGTTTCATTGTGTTGTCTGTTGAGTGTCAAGTACAGTGCTACTTGAAATTACAGTTAGGTCCTGAAATATTTGGACACTGACAATTTTCATAATTTTGGCTCTGTACGCCACCAAAATGGATTTGAAATGTAACAAACGAAATGCGAATGAAGTGTAGACTTTCAGCTTTAATTCCAGGCATTGAACAAAAATATGGTATGAAGCGTTTAGGAATTGCAACCATTTTCATACAGTCCCCTTATTTTAGGGGCGCAAATGAAATTGGACAAATTCATCATAAAAGTTACTTTTTAATACGTTGTCAAGAATCCTTTGCAGACAATGACTGCTTTAAGTGTGGAACGCACGGACCAGGCTTGAAATTCTCATTTTAGGGGCACTGCAATTTGGCATAAAAAAACTTTAGGGCACAAAGGCCACATGCCAGGGCACAAACGCCAGAGTGAAATATCTTGAATGCTGACAAGAAATTTGAAATTGTGAAGCAATATAATGATTCAATGTTTTATTTTATATTACATTGGCAGTTATGAGTTTATATTTATTTCTATGATGGTTTCATTTAGTATGCTGTGACCTAGGTAAATGAGTAATTAACAGACCTCTGGGTTCTCTGTTTATCTGTTGAAGAGATCAGCTTCACTAGAGAATGACCTGGCATTTGTTCTTTGTTCAATGTGTGACAACTTTGAGTTGGGCGCGTGGCCAGTGAAGATGCTACAAAGACGCCTGTTGTATCTAGATACTTTGATTACTCGGACTGCGGTCATACTAGGTGGCCGTATATCGATTATCCCATGCGCATGTAAAAATAAAAAACCTTTATAGAACTTTGGACTCAAGAACGATTATTTTTCTTTAACACCACATTAAAGTTCAATGATCACGTGTTAATCCTTGAAATTACATATACTTCTCCCTCAAAATTGGTAGAATCTGTTATGTGTTTAATTTCCAATATTTTAGTTTAGAGCATTCACATGACAACAACTAACAAGTAACATTGTCAGTTAAGTAACATTAAGGCAAGCCAGCTAGGCTATCATTCCCTCTGCTCCAAAAAGTCAACTGCAAAGTATCCTTTAACATCGATCACTTGCGCTAATACGTATAAATAAACAAAGGTAGTGACTTAGTTGTTTGCGGAAATTTTTGTTAACTGAATTTGGCGGAATCTGAGCAGACAATATATCCCTATACATCCCTATATCCCGATAATGATATGCCTCCTGGAGTGTTCTTCACTTGGCTGGATGTTGTGAAGGGGTTTTTCCTTTACCATTGAAAGGATTCTACGATCATCCCTCACTGTTGTTTTCCGTGGACATCCAGGCCTTTCTGTATTGCAGAGCTCACCAGTGTGTATTTTTTTCTCAGAATGAACCAAACTGTTGATTTGACCACTCCTAATGTTCCTGCCATCTCTCTGATGGAGTTTTTTTGCAGGCTAAGGGTGGCCTGTTTCACTTGCATTTAAAGATCCTTTGACTGCATTCTGTGAGTTTAAAGCAACAGCTTCCAAATGCAAATGCCACACCTGGAATCAATTTAAAATCAATTACCTGCTTAATTGGTGAAGAAATAACAAAGGAATAGCCCACATTTGTCCATGAAACAGCTTTTGAGTGAACTACTTTTGGGTCCTTGAAAAAGAGGGTGCTACATATTAAGGATCTCTAACTCTGAAACTCTTCCTCCAATTTGGATGTGAATACCCTCAAATTAAAGCTGAGAAACTGATACAATTAACATTCTCTGTTCAAAATGAATGCTGCAACTGTCAAGTCAAATCAACACAATAATGAACAGTTTGGTTATTGCCAACAAATCAGTGATGACGACAACATACCAAAAAGAGGATCTTAACAAGGCTGCCGTCAACCTCCTCCACCTTGCTCCTCCACCATGTCCCCTCCCACTCTGTCTTGATAACCTGGCCTGCCTTCAGCAGCACCATGGGCCTGTTAGGATATGCTGTTATGTACTCCTCTATGAAGTCCTTACACGATGCGTCTTCTATGTCCTCCCATGTACGCTTCACTGGACAGAGACAGGAAGACAAACACTGAAGAGATCAGAGCGCCGGGGAGGGGCCGGGGGCCCGGGGAGGGGCCGGGACACAGAAGGGAGAGCGAGAGGCGGAGAACAACCATGAGAGACAACGAAGACCAGAGTGAAGTGTCTTACTTGGTCTGCATATAGGGTAGAGCTCAGGCAGGGTGACGTAGGAGGCATAGCCATCGTCAAAGAAGATCAGGAATCTCATGCGGTTCTTGTTGTTGGGCATCTCCGCCACAATGCCAGCATAGAGCCAGACCTGGTTGCCATCCTTGTACTTGGCGACCACCCTGGCTCCCACATACAGCCTCTCCAGAGTGGGGTGGTAGTCAAAGGCTATGTGGTTACCAGAGAGCAGGCTCTTCCCCTTGTTCTCAAACTTCACCTTGTACTTATAGTAACCATTACCTACAAAGACAGAAACAGACCCTTAAATATTAAACCTCACCCTGAGCAGAGGTGAGTGCTGCTTTAATAAATTATGCCTGAAACGCCTCGGCTTTCAGCGCATGCTTGTGATACTGATGTTTGGGAGTCTGAGCTGTTTTCACTGGCTGACAGTACGTGGCTGTTAGATTGCAGGTCTACATAAGTCAAGGGCAGACAGCTGAGGTACTGCTCCCTGTCAGCGGTTATAGGCAGCCTTGATGTGTGGAGGTGCCATTTCATTTGTGGGACCATAAAATCTTAACAAAAACAGGCTTAAAAAAGATATATGGACTGATGATCACATACTACTGTTTGATTTTTGATGTGTTACAGGTAGATTTTAGGATTGGGAATTGTTGTCTTGGCCATTGCACTAAAGAGAGAGCTTTTTGAATACCAGTATCACAGACACAGAGTCTAGGACAAAAAAAAATCTAATTTAGTAGAAAACGCCATTGAGCTTGTTTTATTTTGTCCTAGTCTAGGCTTTATCTGTGTCTGTGAAATCAGCCCAAAATGCACAGTTTAAGCTACTACGAAATGCCACTGCTAGCTAACTTCGTACTGCCCTCTCAATTACTATTAAGGTGAATCAGGGTACTGCGGAAGGTAGTCATTTTCTTTTTAATTAATCAGATGACTTGACTAATACACCGATCAGCCATAACATTATGACCACCTGCCTAATTTTGTGTAGGACCCCCTTTTGCCACAAAACAGCCCTGACCCGTCAAAGCAGGGACACTACTAGACCTCTGAAGATAATGTGTTATTCACCACACCTCTCAGTGGTCATTATGTTATGTCTGGTGTATAATATAGGTCCAAAAACAGACATCTGGTGAAAAAGATTAAGGTTAAATATACAAAGGCTGCCAGACACTCGTCGACCATAACAAAGGGACGATTCAACGCATAAAGTACCACGGTCAGCTTTGTACATGAAATCCTCAATGAGGTGGCCGTCCCTTTCCCTGCTCCCTGCTCCCATGTATGCTTCTGCATCTCACCAACAGAGTTGATGGCTATCAGTGTTCCTCTGTGCCACGTCTTTGTGCGTTTCTTTCCCAGAATGCTCATCTCCAGTTTGATCTCATCATCCTTCAGGGAGGGGTTAGGCTGAGTGGGCGTGTTCCTTGGCGTGGCCTGTGACACAAACACAGCTGGCAACGGGCCACCTAGATACACACAAAGCATTTTTTTACAGAACATAAATCAGAGGTATTCAACAGGTTAATGGAAATGTAACGGTCTAACACGGTCTACGATGGGTTCATAGCCCATTCACAAGCTCATGAAACAATTCTGAAGGCAACCTGTAGTAAACCGTTCTGTAACTCTCTAATCGTGGCCCATCTTCCTCACTGAGCAGACTGTTCCATCCGGATTAAACGTCTTCATTACTAACAGTTGTAACTGTTCTATCTAGGGTTTTAAATGATACATGAAGGTAAGCAACAACTGATTCCTCAATTCCCCATGGTGACTCAAGTAATGAACTTGTTGCCGCAGTGACCCAGGAAGTCACAGAAGGCCACCGTTAATTTTCTTAAGACTAAGATATACTTAAAGTAAAGTGTCAATGCATTAACTGTATTCGTAAGAATCCTTAGAGGATTCTTAAAATATTGACAAAAGATATGATCTGACCACCTTCAATGCTAAGATCAAGGTTAAAATGTAGAATTGCATTAAATATACAGTGCCTTTATTGTGTAAACTGTACAGAGATAGAACACACATCCTAGATACTTACCAACATAAAACCAATGTCACCAGGATCATTTATTTTGTTTAAACAAAAAAAACTATCTGACTGAATAAAATGTACCATTTTTAAGCAGATAAGAGTTAGTGAGGGGACTGAAGTCATGCCAGGCACTGTTGAATCAGCACTAAAGTATTGTATCGTGAGGACCCAGGCCTTTCCCAGCTCCAAAATATATGCCACTACCAAAAGGAGTTGTACATACTTGTCTGTTGTATAGCAGGGCAGGAAGATGGGTTCTTATTGACAGTCTGGGCCAGTTTCATAACTTGCTGAGAGGAACGCTGAAGAGCAGCTGACGCCTCCTTAAACTGAAGGAGACATGCGAGCGCACATGATTAACACACACACACACACACACACACACCTGTATGGTCTGTTGTACAGGGACATCTCAACGAATGTGAATATAGTGGAACGTTTTTTTCTTTTTGCCATTCAAATCAATGAGAGACACCTTCATGTATTCTAGATTTCATTACACAAAGTGAAACATTTCAAGCCTTTAAGTTTTGATGATTATTGCTTACTGTTCCATGGAAATAAAAAATCCAGTACCTCAAAATATTAGGAAAAAAGTATAATACAGAAATGTTGACCTGAGAAGAGCTCTAATCAGCGCTTATTAACTCAAAACACCTGCAAAGGTATCCTAAGTATGTTAATTTATGCACGCAATAATTTGTCAGGGCTCTTTTTGCACAAATTACTATATCAGTGCGGTGTGGCATGGCGGCAATCAGCCTGTGGCACTGCTGAGGTGTAATGGAAGCTCTGGTTGCTTTGATAGTGGCTCATCTGTGTTGTAGCCTCTGATGTATCTCATTTTCTTCATGACTTTACTTATCAGGTGAGTTGGCTGGCCAATCATACCATACCATAATACCATAGGCAGCAAACCAGTAACCAGACGTTTTTGGCTCTGTGGGGAGGTTCAAAGTCCTGCTGGAAAAGGAAATCAGCATCTCCATAAAGCATCTAAGCAGATGCAAGCAAAAAGTGCTAAAACATCTGCAGATGGCTGCATTGACTCTGGACTTGATAAAACACAGTGGACCAACACCAGCCTTTCCTTTCTTCCTCCAGACACTAGGGTTCTTGATTTCCAAAATAAATGTAAAATGCACTTTCATCTGAAAATCAACTTTGGACCACTGAGCAATGGTCCAGTTCTTTCTCCTCCATCCAGGTAAGATGCTTCTGACGTTGTCTCTGGTTCAGTAGCGGCTTGACACTAGGAATAGGACACTTGTAGCCCATTTCCTGGACACGTCTGTGCGTGGTGGCTCAATACACTGACTCCAGTCTCAGTCCACTCCTCCTTGTGCCTCAGTCCACTCCTCCTTGTGCCTCAGTCCACTCCTCCTTGTGCCTCAGTCCACTCCTCCTTGTGCCTCAGTCCACTCCTCCTTGTGCCTCAGTCCACTCCTCCTTGTGCCTCAGTCCACTCCTCCTTGTGCCTCAGTGAAGCTCCCCCAAGTTCTTGAATCGGCTTTGCTTGACAATCCACAGGCTGCGGTCATACCTGTTGCTTGTGCACCTTTTCCTACCGCACTTGCACCTTTGTCTACCAACTTTCCATGAATATGCTTTGATACAGCACTCTACAAACATAGTTCTGTATCAATTAGAGCTATATTAGACCTCTTCTCAGGTCAACATTTCTGAATTAAAAATATTTTATTTCCATGAGCTGTAAGCAATAATCATCAAAATTGAAACAAAATAGGCTTGAAATATCTCACTTTGTAATGAATGTAGAATATGTGTAGGTCACATTTTGATTTGAATTAAGGGGAAAAAAATAACTCTCCCACAATATTACATTTTTTAAGTTGCACCTTTACTTCTCAGAGGGAGATCAAAGGGCCTTGTTGGGCCGAAACACGCTCGAGCAGCAGTGGCTACCAACCCTCCTATACACGGTTCCCCCAGAAGTCCTGATCTAGCTATGTAAGTTGGGACTCTCTTGCAGATACCATGGTGACCAGACTTTCAGTACAAGGGGTGACAGATCCTGAACCTATGGGCGGGAGATTGCACCTTTCATGGGTTCCAATCTCTCTGCAAGAGGCATTCCTCTAAATGCCACTGCCAATAATCTAAAGATTTTGGAAAACATTTTTCTTGGTTTCTCCTGCTCATACTGTCTGAGACTCTGCCTCTCACTTAACCATGATAACACACCGAGAAAGATCAGGGGGGGCTAACTCATACAGAAACAAATAGTAAATAAACAACAGTCATAACGAATCTCAGTCTCGCACAGTATTTTCTGTTCTCACCATTGCATCTTGAACAGGTATCGCTGGTTTCTTGGGTGGAACCACTGAGGACAGAAACAACAAAGACAGAACAATCTTAGAGATGCTCTCCTTTGTTTTATTCGGGAATGCTCTTAGCAAACAAATATTATTTTATCTTGATGGGGGGAGGATGTGTAAGTACGTACGTAAACCCACAGCGATGACATCGTCATCCTCATCATCGTCAATTTCTATGACATCAGAGGACTGAGCCCCTCCCACTCCGGCCTCATCCTCCGAAGAGCTCTCCTTGTAGACCAGCCCCATCTTACAATATGTGGACTTCACCAGAGCCTCACACTCCACTATGGACCTGTCACACACAAAATGGAGAATCACACACACACACACACACACACACACACACACACACACACACACACACACACACACACACACACACACACACACACACACACACACACACTTTACAGTGAGGTTTCAACCGACAGTACTTCAGCAAGAGTCACCCAAGTGTCACTTAGCGTTACCAAAGCATAGAACAGATAGAACTTAAGGCAAATCAGGGGTAACATGATATGCAATATGAAAACGTTTTTTTCTTTTCGAGAGATTACTACAGTACGCTAACATTTGTTAGCTAGACAGATTGAAATGTTGTTCTTAATAAATGGCTCAGGTATATTAGCTACACCATGACTTTAGACTGATATTTTTGCCTTTCAGTTGGTGATACCAGTTGTCACACTCACAAAATATCCTTCTCATTATAAGGAAAAATATATTTAGCCCAAAAGATTATTTGTACATAAAGGTTAGATTTTATGATCGCATTGCTGTCCTTTACATCTGTGATTAGGGATGCTAGCATTAGGATAACAATGTTACATCTACTAGAGTTTAATAAATGGCTTGTACATTGGCATGCTAGATCACAGTGGCCCATAAGGACTAGCTTTAGGAAATGTGACTATCCACTTTGGCTGTGCTAAAATTCAATTTTAGTTTGGTAAGACAATAGACACATGGCTACGGAATTTAAAAAAGGAAGGACTTTAACCACTTGCTTGTCTTGCTTGTCGGTAATCAGCTTTCCACTTGCATGATCAGGATTGGAGCATTGGCTTAATCTAGATAGGGATATGATACTATATAGGGATATGATACTATACTTAATCTAGATAGGGATATGATACTATATAGGGTTATGATACTATACTTAATCTAGATAGGGATATGATGACACTACATACCTTCTTCTTAATAATTGTATATAGAATTTGAGATATTTGAATACCTCCCTCGATATGTGTTTGTCCCTCACAATGAACTGAAGGTGACTGCTTACATTGGAGCTTATTAAGGTAGTGTGGACACTTTAAAATACAGTAAAGTGCAAATAAAATTATTCATCTGAGATAATTATTTAAAGCACATTTCTGTGCAGTAATTCAATTTGCATGTAACAAAAAATACTTCCAACAGTTACAATTAATACAAATAAACCTAAATACCAAAAGTACTTAGAATGTGTTTTCTGAAAAGTAATCAATTCCTCTTGAAACTGCTAGAAGCCATAATGAAATTAAGAGACTTGGTCAGTTGAAGACAGGAAAAGCAGCAAAACACTGCATTAAAATCTAATGAACTGTACTTAAAGGCATCAATACAAATCAGTCTGGCAATTTCTTTTGCTTTTTGCCTTTCCACAATAATGCTTTCTGCAACACACCTTACTTTTGCGCTCCCTGAACCCCATCCTAAGCACACAATTCACAGGATTTGATGTAACTTGTAAGTACACTTGATCAGATGAATGACATCTCTGACCAGCAGACAGCATCCAAACCATCACCACAACCCAATCCCCGCACTCACTGATTGGCATTATTGAAAAGTTTCTCCACCACCTCTTCCTCCTTCTCCTTTTTTTCCACCCAGTCCTTGAGCTCAGCCAGCTGGGCTTTCCTCTGACGGACAGCCTCGCTCCTCTCTACCTCCTCCTCGATCCATTTCCTCAGCTCCTCCAGAGACACACCCAGCTCCTCTTCTAGACCCGAGTCCCAGCCCTCCACCTCCATCCTGATGGGAGACAAGGGGGACAGAGGAAATGGTACAGATGAGGGAACGATGGAATGAGACAATACAGAGCAATTTGAGAAATCAGGGAGTAGGAGGTGTGTGGATGGAGAGTAGGAAAACAAAAGGAGCAGAAGCAAAGGAACCGATTGAACATTAGAATAGTGAAGGGAGAACAATGTTAGTTTACTTATCAAGTTAGTGTCTGCCAGCTAATTACAACTAGGTGATAAATTACAGTGTTTTAAACACGTATGTTGTGATTTAACATGGTGTGAATAAAACCCACATTGACAATCACTTAATATCATTTAGTATATTTAATTATAAAATAAAATAATTAATAATTTCCATGCGATTTTATGAGACACGCAAGTGTTCATAAGACTTGTAGACTAAAAATGTGTTAATATTCTGTCTTCAGTCTTGGATCTCAAGTAATTACTACAGCCACAACACACATTTACGTAAATACTATATTGTATTTATTCAGACCAAGCATGCCACCCACTGAACAATTTAAAACGACAACTACCAGATTTCACATTGTCAAAAAACAGAGGACAAAAATACCAGCCAAAAACACTTGGTAGTTGGGTGTATGCAAGGTATTTTGATATTAAGTACATTTGTTAACGCTCGCAGTGGATGTTCATCTAAGTTAATTCAAATAATATACCAACTCGCAAGGTAACGTGCTTGTTTATTGCTATAGCTGATAGCCAATGTCACTGAAATTAGTATATTAGCTAGCTAGCGAACTAGCTAGCTACCTGTGCAGTTTATCCTTTTGTAGTTACTGCCCCCAGTTGCCCTCTTGTTCTACAGAATATCATTGAACTATATCACTAATCTATAACGCGATTACTTTATAAACGAAGACAAAGAAAGTAATTGAAGGTTTAAGAACTCACCCATCATCGACATTACTGTCCATTCTCTCTGGGTGGGCATTCAGCTAGCTAACAAGCTACAGGCTAGTATGCACTGTGCACAACTCCCGAACTCCCGCCCACAACTCCACACGACAATGGCAATGCTCTACCTACAGTCGGATTGGAAGGCATGTAAGCTTTCTCACACTCCCTGCTGTGAAAGTCCCGCCCACTACAAGTGACATCCAATACTTTGGGCTATGCTGTATTTGATTGGGTTTGACACATGCTTCTACATAATTCATGAAAATGAAGATGCTCGTGTTTATTGATTCGCTCCCACAAAATGCCCTTTGCCAAAAATTTGATACTCGAGAAGAAAAAATACTGGCAAAAGATAGAAAGCCTGCAGCGTTATCTGCTGTGGGCCCATACTAACAATACATCCATACTTAGATATACTTAACACTAAAGTATTTAAGATGATATACCATTTTCAGAGATCAGAAATTCTGACAGCATTTAAGGCACTTTCCTACCATAAACATGTGAATAATCTAGCATCTTCATTATGTATACTACACAGTGAGCTTAAAAGCACTCGAGATTTTACATTTAACAAAATCAACATTAAAAAGTTGTGCAAAGTATAATATACATGTCATAGAGGTATGATCCTGCAGTTATCCAATAACACCCCATTTAAATAGTTTGTTGTCACATTGGAAATGGCTTTGAGCGTTAGAAAGTACTGTGATAACCATGATCTACAAATCCCTGTCCTACAAATATGCAGTTTGGTTCCTTTTTTCACCAGAGTTATCATTTTAAAATATATCTGGAGGAGTGAATAACAGGAGTAAGCATCCTAGATTGCGGCTTGCCAGAGTAAAAATGTGGTTGTACTATATAATATTAAATGTCGTTTAAACACTATTTGTAAAACATTTTTTATTAAGGACTTCTGGTTAGATGCTAACTGCATTTCTTTGTACTGTACACATTTTTATCTAATCTCCTTTGGATTTTATTTAATCGCCATTATGTTTCATATTCTGTCTAGTTCTTAGACTACTTGTTCTGGAGGATTTTTCACGTTTACCATTATTAACACAGTACAGCAGTTACTAGAGGTTTACAACAAACATTGCAGTATTCACCTTTATCATTGAAATATGAAAACGTTTCTTCACATCATTGAAGGTCCTTTTGCCTTATAGCTCCATATGTGTTCATCAAAATCCATGTCACAACCAGCAGGTTAATATGAATAAAAAATATAGTTGCAGGGTAACCATGGAACTGGTTCTCCTGATGCTGAGCATGGGGATGCAGCCAAAACAACTATGTAAGCATATGACAGCAGTAATTATCCCATGGAAATCACTTTAATATGTGCTGGGACTTAGTAATTATATAAGGAAACCATTAAAGGGGAGCCTACATACACCAATATAGTCAGACATTCGCTTTAACCACCCCTTTCCTCAGGTAATTTTCCACATATATCCCTGAGTCTTTAACATCCTGTATGGAGGCATGTATTTGACACCTGTTTAAGATCAGGTGAGTCAATGCGACTTACAACAGATGTTTTTGTTAATATCTGAAGTGGTTGCTAGAGTTAGCATGCGGGAAGCAGTCATATCATTGTAAGCTGTGTTTCAAATGCTGGGACATGGTAAAAATAAGAACGTAGTCACAGCTGTTATTTTCCAGCACCTAGGTGCTGGAAAATACCAAAGCTTCTGGAAAAGTCAGGGATATGTGTGTCAATGACAGAGAGATATATATAGCTTAGAGAGAGAGCATAGACCACTGCTACATCATTATACCACCCAGCTTATATAGACACACATTCACTTTAACCACCTTCTGACGCAATGCTTATGCACATTGCTAAGCTGTTATAACCAAAACGACAATGTCTTAGGCCTTGGAAGTCTGGAAAGGGACTGACATGCTTAATGTGTTCAGTTGTGTGTGTGTGCGCGCGTGTGTGCGTCACAGAGAGAAAGCATAGTAACAAGAAAAGGAAGCAGGCAAGCCTAGTTCGGCCAGCCCGCGATTAGAAGGAATGACTGTTGGTGCCCTCGCTGGAATCGAACCGGGCTCTCCTATGGGACAGGCTGTCTTTAATCACTACACCACTGAGCTATACGTGTGTGGTGTTCTGCATTGTTAAACGAGTAGTCGAAACTCCAGTTCTCTGAACTAGTTCCCTACATTAGCTAACATCCGGTATAACAGGATTGATACACTAGATTCAACGTGTTAAATTAAAGCGGTCACTGTGGGGACCGATTGGGACATAATACCTTGTCATACAATTGCGTCTCGACATTAGAGACGTGTGAGGTTTATCCCACGTATCAAAGTCACGCGTAGTTTGAATATTTAGCTAGACACCATTAAGCATTGTGTTAAACTGACTAACGTTTCCTATTAAGTTTACTTGCACCATAATTATCTTCTTTGAATTGTATTGCTTTTGCCACTTGCAGTTAACACCTTATTAGCCAGTAATAGGCTTTACTAATGTCTACTAACTTACTACTTGGAACAGTCATAAGAATTGGGTAATTGCTACCAAGAAGGAAGATGAACTTCACATTGCCAAAGCTATTTCATTTCATGGCACCACAACGTTCATTTTTCTTTCATGAATGACATTGATACAATAACTATCAATATAGGTAACAATAACTGACTTTTTCAAGTGAAAAGACATGAATCGTGGAAACAACTCTTTTACTGCACAAAGGGTAGTGATCTAGATCACGCAAAAAAGAATGCATGGATGTGTACTTTGAAAATCCACCAGAAAAAGTTGCCATACAACTTTAAAGAGTTTTGATTTAAGCTTACTACAACATAGCTACTGAAGCTTATTGCCAGAAAAGTTTCCCGCTCTCCCGGACAAATCCTACTGACTGCTTTATTTGGTCTTTGGCGTGGCTCGAACCCCAGTCCACTGCGTGGCAATCCGCATCTCTAAACACTACGCTTTTACAATGGGTAGTCAGTCAGTCAGGTACTCAGGAAGAGACATTCGCTCTTCTTGGCCGGCTCCGCTTAGGCGGTCTAGCAAAAAAGTACAATTAGCATTAGCTCTTCATAACCATGTAAATTGTCCACCATATTTTGGTCTATTGTCCACATTAACGTATATGAAAGCATGTATGGGACACAAAGGGATAGTCAGGAAAGTCAATGGGACTTCAAAGAGATCTAAAAATCATATTTATCTAAAAACCTACTAACCAAAAGGTAGTCCAGAATGGACATAGTCATTTTTTCCAACCATTAAATATTCAGCTCTGTCCCCGGCTGTAATTAGCTTTCTCAACATTGCCCAAATTAATGAATATAAACTAATCGTCCCACAATAGCAAGAGGAAAACTATTCCAAAACACTTCGAACTACATTTAGTAATCTGTTGCGGTAGCATACATTTTTTTTAACTGTGTACTGACCAAACAACCGATGGAATTTGGTCAATCCAAACCAGCACAAGCAAACCATTTCCTACATCCACTCACACAGCTTGTGTGCTTCGGCAATGCTGTCATTAGGGTGGGAATGAACTTTAACCTCCAGAAGCTACGCGGGGTGAGAGTTCCTCTAGCCGGCCCATTATTACGAATATTGTCAGTGGACTTCGATAGTGCTTTGTTTGCAAAGAAAGGATATATAAGGGAAATAATGTGAAAGGAGACTTGGCGTTTCACTCGTTGCCATATATTAATCCAGACATGTAACACTTCATTCTATTATTGACGTACAATTTAGATAGATATTCAGGCATACTGACTCTTGTAAAAGATACTTAACTGGTTAAATAAATGAAATCATATACATTTAGTGTCTACCACTGTCTGATTAGCGTTGTTGACATCAATTTAACAGAAATGTTTTGCTTTGTGCTAAAGCCACCGAGTCAATGTTTGCACACCAAAAACAATGGACCAGATGGTAGGTTTACATTTAAAAGGTTTAGCATTTCAGATACACATGGTTGAATTAATAGAAATGTTTTCATGTTGGTCATCATACTATAAATTATGCAAAAGCGTTATCTTTAGTCTGATGTACAACAGGTCTAAACGGTGCATTTTGGAGGTACAATCATGTTATATTTACATAGTTGGCCAAAATACGTTCATTAGATAAATGCCTGCCTGATTGGCTATGTCCAGCAAAGTACAGCAACCTAGATTAATGCTTGAATAAAAACAGAAAGGTAGCACAAATCTAGTGCTGTCAAAAGACAAAAATAATTGGGATTAATTGCATTATCTTCTGTAGTTACTTGCAATTTATTTCACACTTTTCTTTTTAAAAAGCAGTGCATTATTGTAAAGACCTACTTTGTTTCACAGCAAACTATGGGCAGTGCTTGAATTGAAATTAAATAAATGCTTGTTGTCAATGCCCTATATTTAGTTTAATATACATACAATGTCAGTCCATAACTTCCCACAATAACTGTCTGCATCCAAATGTATCCCATGTAAATGTTTCCATCTCATATTGTTTTCTTGATTAACGCACCAAGGACAATATCTGCTACGTTAGGGTACTGTATAAAACACATTGCATATGAAAAATAAACCTTTGAACTTGAACATATCAGCCCCTCTTATCTGGAGAGCTACAGGGGTGTGCAGGCATTAAAACCTATTGAACCTATTGAAGTGTGGCTGAAATGTGTTTATAATGGGGTTCCTGTTGGGTGCCTGTAAACATTTTCCTGAAAGATGTTAGCAACAATCAAATATTTCAGAAAGTATCTCTATTACATCTCCCCCAAATTCAACAAAATGTACGAGGTAGACAATGGCATACTGTAAGTCATGGTGGCTAGAGATGTTATACCCAAACATTTAATCAGGGTACAATAATTCATGCAGAGCACAGTTGTTTTCATATTATAAATCCACCATGATATTATGCTTTGGTGGAAACATGAATGCTTTGATTAGCAAATTTTTTTTAATAATGACTACTTACCATGCTACAAGCAAAGTGTTAGTAGGTGGTTCATGCAATAGAGCTAGAGGAGCCATGGCTAGCATTCTTGTTTGATGTATTTTTATAGTGAGACCGGGGTGTGGGACGCAAGAAGAGATATTCCCATTTCCTCACATACATTGTGCAAACGAATGTGCAGCCCACTAATACGTTTTTAGGCTGTTGTTGTTAAACTAGTGCAGAGTAAACACGATTCACGTCATGAATGCCAAATCTTCAATGATATACTGTATTTAAAAAGATGCATGTGAAAAGCATCATGTTCTTTGAGTTTAACTACACCACTAGTCTTAGTTTGCAGCCTTTTGGGGTAGTTTTCCGCTTACAATGCGTAGTGGGACGATTTGTTTCTATGCATGAATATGAAGTTTCTAAGAACGCTAATTATAGCTGGGGACAAAGCTGAATAATGGATGGTTGGAAAAAATGTATGGACTGACTTGAATTTTTAGATAAATTATTTTCAGTCACATTATCCCATTAAGAGATTCTTTAAAGTGGAGGTTGGAGTTAACATGTGCTAAATATTAAGTCACAATTCAGCCATTTTGTGACATGAAAACTAGATATGATAACACATTGAGACATTTTGAGGAACCTGTTGACTGGTGACAGTCACCGATCTAAGGTTCATGAGATTTCTTAAAAGAATTCATTAGCATTAGCTTATTTGAAATGTCTATCGAATTTCAACAGTGTGCAGTTTTGCATCTTTTAATCTATTTACAAACAAACATTGTGAGTCCTGGGGTGTCATCTACGTCCTTATTCAATATCAACTGCATAGCTCATTGTGCCATAATTCTATGCACACATGAAATTTATGCATCCATAATATTTATACTGGTCAGCCATTTTGTACACCATCTTGTATTATATCTCTTAGTGTGGAACATATGACGCACACCTTGAAGAGAAGAGGCAGTGTGCACTATGCTCCACTAGTCCTTGAATGTGTCGGAGACAGCTGATTCACACCCCACAGCAGTCAGTGAATTAATTAGAAGAATCACATGGGCCAGACAGGAAAGAAGGCGATATTGGGGGGGGGGGGGGAATCAGAGAGGGTGAAGTTTGAGAGTGGGGATGAACATGGGGCAGAAATTGGGGTAAATGACCTAAACAAATCAGATAAGGCAGCTGTCCTATGATGCCAGCCCTTGCGCCAGTTCTTTTTTCGAGGCATCTGCAAAAAAGACAGAATAAGTTAGCATTAACATATGTAAGTCCAATATTTGCTTATGTCCAACTGTTTACCCAATTAACTCTAAGCACCTATTTAATGTTTCCTTTCTATATACCTATTCAAGGATCGACAATAACAATGGCCCCAGGCAGAGGTGGAGCTTATATGGGTGCGCGGCACACATGGCAGCCAATCAGAAGGGCTCCCAAGAAGTTCCTTACGGTTGAAGAAATAATTGCAGATTTTGATTTTTTTGCCAAACACTATATTTTGTTGAAATTGAAGTAATTAACATACATTTGTTTTGTTATTCCATAATGCATTTGTATTATTTACAAATATGTTACTGTGGGGCTGTAACTAGTGTTGCCAGGTGGAGGTTTTCAGATAGGACTGTACATAAGAAATAAGTGAGGTTTGTATGTGGAGTCTGCAGGTTGATTGGCCAGTATATTGTCAGTGAAATATTGCAACCCTGGGTGTAACATCAGATCTTTCGGCTTATTTGCTAAGGATTTGAACTGTGGAAGATATCTAGCTTGAGTAACAAAACAAAAATGGAAGGCAAATTTTTCTGCCTTTCAGGAGGTAAGAAAAGCAATACATTATAAAATGAAACATAATGTGCCCCTAAAATACGTCTTTAGAAAAGTTGTTGAGCAGCAGAAGCATGAGAAGATGGATAGATCTGACATTACAATGAAGGGAGCAGCATCGCAGCTTAAAGTTAATGGGGAGCTACAGTTAGGATCCAGGTCTAACAGCAACTAGCAGCAACGTTTCGTAGCTACAGGTACGTTTTGTTGTAGCCTAATAACAAGTCTGTTCATCATGGTACATGAAACTTTCAATGCAAGAACTCCTGGGACAGACATGCAAAGATGTGCCTTTCTTATAGCCTATTCACTTGTCAAAAATGTGTTTTCAGAAAAGGTATTGAAAAACCGAGGAGTTATTGTCACATATGCACAAACGATGCATGTGCTTAAACTAGGAACGTTGAGCCATTAGATAAGACAGCCATACGGGCCAGTGCTCAATTTCCCCATTTAAATTTATATTATCGTATTAAAACATTTGCATGTCATCTTCGTCAGTCTTCCCAATTCGATTTTTGCTTGTTCCCCCATTAAATGCGTCTGGGGCGCTTCTTCTCCCCCCTCGGTGTAGTACAGTAACAGATTTGTATTTTTGACCAATAATATTCCATGGCTCGTCTGTTTTGACCAATCATAGTGAATAATAGAGCAGGACCCAAATACTGTATTGTACCAGGCAAAGCAAATGTGATCATTTTTGTTTTCATGAAAAGAACAGGTTCCATAAGTCAAAAATGATAATGGCAAGGGACATTTACTTAATGTTCGGTGATCCTGACGAAATCCGATAAAGCAGGGTAATTTATTAAGGGAAGGAACAACTACCGAAAACCACTCCTTACAGCAAGTCACATGTTTTGTGGCCAAACAGGCTGTTGACAACTCTGGGGTTGCACCAACAAACATCTGCCTGCTCCGAATGAGGCAGCGCGTTGCCAAATTGAAACACTGCCTATCATGTTGTGAAAAGGGAGAAACCATTCACAGACTACGTCCATGACATAGAGAAACCATACGGACATGGCTTGTCAACAGTGTCGAAGTGTCATTAACTACACCCCCCTAAGTGCTGTGTCACAAGAAGCCAGTTAACCAACTCGTGCAAGTACTGTATTGTGCCATATTTATCTTACCAGAAAAGGAACCAGGCAAGCCTAGTTCAGCCGTCCCGCAATTATCACAAATTGACATTATGCCAAGTTCGAAAATTTCACTAGACACTATTAAGCAGTGTTAAACTGACTAAAATGTCTTATTATGTTTACCTCCATCACAAATAGCATCTATGAACTGTATGGCTTTTGCCACTGGCCGTTATAACAGCATATTATTCAGTAACAGGCTTACTAGTATCTAACTTGCTACTTGAACTTAACACAGCCAAAGCTATTTCACGCCGCATAAGCGTTCGTTTATCTTTCATACATGAAAGACATTGATACAATAACTATCATACAATAACTATCAATATAGATTTTGTCAAGAGAAAAGACGAGAGAATTGTGGAAACCCCTACTCTTTTACTACTCAAGGGGTTTTTATCTAGCCTATATTGCCCCAAAAATCATGCACGGATGGTTACTTCGAAAATCCACCAGAAATAGTGGCAACATAACCGTGAACAGTTTTATTTTATTTTTATTTTACTATAATGCAGCAACTGAAGGTTGTTGTCACCAACGTATTAACAGTCCAGAACAAAGCCTAATGCATAATTTGCTTTGACTGTGACGAGATTCGATTGCGGGACCTATTAGTTCCAAGTCCGCGTCTCTAACCACTACGCTATTTAACATGAAGTAGTCAATCAGTCGGTAAGAGACATTCACTCTTCTTGTCCGGCTCCGGTTACACAGTCCGGCAAAATTTTATGATGTGTGTTGCATTATATTTATGTAAACAGCAATTGCTTCTATCAGCTCTCATGTCTTATATCAGATGCAAATCCGTGGTATAAATCAATATTCAGATCATATCTTATTTACATAATATACAGCTCTGGAAACAAGAAACCAGACAAGCATAGGTCAGCCGGCCTGCAATAGAAAGTGGTGCTCTCTCTCGAACATGGGTCGCCCACTTTGAAGTTGGTATCCTTAACCACTACAACCACAGAGCTGTACAGTTGACGGGTGTCAGTATAGCGTTCTGTGTCTACCCTGAACAAATCCTCTATTGCCACTGACCGTTTTAACAGCTAATTAGCCATTCGTGAATGATATTGAGAGTTAAACTGACTAACGTTTCTTACTATGTTTACCGCCACCACAATTAGCATCTAAGAACTGTTTGGCGTTTGCCACTGGCTGTTTTAACAGCGTATTAGCCAGTAATAGGATTTACCAGTACCTACTAACTCACTGGAAGTCATAATAATTGAGCAATTGCTAGCAAGTTTGCCAAAGCTATTTCATTTCATGGCATAAGAACGTATTTTTATCTTTCATGGCATAACAACATGAATGATATTGATACAATAACTATCAATTAAGGTGACAATAACAAACGTTTTCATCAAGTGAAAAGACGAGAGAATTGCAGAATCCACCTAAAATAGTTGCTATACTGTATAACCATAAACAGTTTTTTTCGGCCTACAAATAAAAGGTATAAATGTATTTGCTCTCAATAGATTAGAACTTAGGTCTTCCACATGAAAGGCACTGTCTTTAACCACTACGCCACGACATTACAAGTTTCAGCAATTGTTAGACACCACTGAGCATTGTGTTAAACAGACTAATGTTTCTTATTAAGTTTATCTCCACTATAGCATCTTAAAACTGTATCGCTTTTGCCACTGGCAAAACCGTTTTAACAGCTTATTAGCCAGCAATAGGCTTACTAGTATCAATTAACTTCCTAGGAGTAATCATAAGAATTGGGCAACTGCTAGCGAGACTGAAGATTAACTTTTCCATGCCAGATACAGCCACAATATAATCGTATACAGTTTTAGTTAAGGCTTATTTTGTCGTTGTGAAATTAATATTAATTTTTCTTTGTATTATTTGAGGTCTGAAAACAATGCATCTGTTTCGGGTTATTTTGACCAGTTGTTATTTTCTACATATAAATACTCTAAATGACAACATTTTTATTTGGATTTTGGTAGTAATGTGGTCTGATTCTATCTGCTGTTCTGGGCTTGATAGCTACATCTGTCTGTTAGTCCCACTCCCTCACTAGCTTAAAGACAAGGAAATACAGGAATAAAAGAACATGGAACTAAATAATGTCAGGACACATGTGGCCGGGTATGCAAGGTGTCCAGACTTCACAGTCCCTATAGAGCTAAATCTTCCACAGACTCCACAAAAATCTACCTGCTCAAGCCCATTAAAAATAGCCCAAATGGGCAAGAAACATTTCCACCTGGCAATACTAACAACATGGACAGATTTTCCTCCTACAGTCATATTAGGAGCAGTGGCCTATGTCACAGCCCAGCAAGTTGGCTTTTCAGTGACATACCTTCATGATCATCATTATCATAATTTGAAACAACACCATGTTTCAAATACTAAGATAGTGGGCCTTAGGGAAGATCGAGAAGCCAAAGGATTATATGAAAGTGGTCTTATGCTTGAGGATAGTAACTATAAATCCACAATTCCGCATCATGAAAGTTAGGTAACACCCAATTCCCCTAGTGAATTGCCAGCTTGAATTGAGATAAAGCAATGACTGCATTAAAACAATTAATGGTGTTGTTGAAATGTATCACATCACAGTGGTAAAATATTGGTCCACTTTTCTATGCAGAATCACTTTAACCCAACGACATATGTAGGGTGGGTTTTTGAGGCCATGTATGTTCATTTTTGATTGATTGGGGGGGAAGAGGGGACTCACTTGGAAAGGAAGATGAGGGAAAATATTGGAAAAATAGAACAAGCTCATGTTGTGATCTCATGCACTAAAAGTTCAAATAAGGTTCATGTTAAAGAAGCACCCTTTTTGTATGGATAATTACATGATGCCTCTTGATGCCCTGGTTGGAGTGGTGACCGCATGATCAAAGGATTCATCAAGAGCGAACAGCCAGGTTGCCAGTCCCAGCAAATTTACTACATTAAATTGGGGGTGCTGTTAGTGCCAATGTACATGTTAAAACACATTCTCACAGTTGTGACGGGCTAGAAGACAAAGCACCTGTAATCAAAACAACCTCTAGCCCCAAGGATGGTTATCTAAGGGTACTATTTATATTAAAATAAATCTAATAAGTATCATCAAGCATAAGACAAATTTTATCTGATCCTTTCCAGACTGTTGGCCTCTACATCTGGCCTAACGCCCACTATATTTCCATTTAAAACACTAATGAGGTTGTTAAATGTATGTCAATGAAAAGCCTACCTCCTGAGCTGTGACAAGGGCCATGTCATAATTTGCCCTTTTGCTCATCAAAGAGCTACATTAATCACAACATCACATACTGAACTTAATACATTCAACTGTTGTTCAGAATTTGGCATTTTCAGCATGTAATTTCTGGTTGGAGACGTTAACTTTCTAAAGTGGATGTAAAACAATGAACGCACCCCTTTCCCCTTCTACAAGCAGCTACTTTAATTCATGCAGCTTTATAAAACCGTCGTGTATTTTACATTTCAATATTAAAAAGCAATTTAACCTATGATTCAAACTTTATTCATACAACCAGTAGCTCGAAATCAAATTCACCACTTCAAATTAATTGAAATCGGTCTAATATTTCTACGCACTTTTCTACGCACTGGCGGTTAGTTAGGCTGGATTAATTTGATTTATGAACCCTTTCGCGTTCCATATATTTCAAGTACTTGAAGTCCCTTTAGATTATATTCGCTTCTTAAGCAACCGTAGTAATAAAAAGCAAACTTGGCTAGCTAACGTTGCAACCTAAATAGCTAGCTGCATATAGTAGGTTAGCGTCTTCAGTGCAAAACAATTACAGTACCTAGCACATTGCCATATGCAAAACACATGTATGCTGCCAGGTCATCATATTTTTTAGCGAAGGGGCCTTCAACATTTTATACATAAACATACATACCCAGATTGTTCAACTTTGCTAAGCTTGTATTCACGCCAAGGGCCTGTCGCCTGAACAAAATCACTATGATGCTGTCCCTATTGTCTTCTGAAAGGGGTCTGTGTTTGATTGCAAGTCTTTTCTTTGGTGTTTACAGCGGTTGGCAACCAACGTTAGTGGTGCATTACCGCCCCCTACTGTGCTGGATTGTGGGTCAGCGACAGGACTTAACTAAATCCGACCGACCAACTCCGTATCCCTCAAATAAATAAACAATATCCTGTAACTAACATCTATCAACGTACACCTAAGTAAGTTGTTCACACTAATCTCCTGAATCCCATTCTGTCTCAAACTGTCCCTCATACTCACCCTCTCTCTTTCATAGTGTCCACTCTTCCCCAACATGTTCCATAGTCTCCTCAATGTCACAATAGTCACATTACCCCGTTGGATGTTTCCATATGCTATATGTATCTAGCCATTTTATCCAGAGGGTGAATGCACATAAGGATGCTGGTCCTGATGGCGTCCCCTGGCATATGCTGAGAGCATGTGCTGGGCAGCTGGCTGAAGTCTTTACAGAAATGTTCAGCCTGTCAGTGGCCCAGGCGTTAGTCCCAATGTGATGTGCTTCAAGACCACAACCATTGTGCTGGTCCCGAAGTAGTCCACTGCATCTAGCCTGAAAGACATCTGGTCGTCGCACTCACCCCTACACTCATGAAGTGCTTCAAGACTAGTTCTGGCCCACATTAAATCCTGCCTCCCCCAACACTGGATCCCTTCTAGTTTGTCTGCAGGTCAAACAGGTCTACAGAGTATGCCATCTCCACAGTGTACACTCTGCCTTGACCCACCTGGACAAAACCAACACATACAGTCCCCTCCAAAAGTATTGGAATAGTAAGGCAATTTCTTTTGTTTTTGTTGGTCACTGAAGACATTTGTGTTTAAGATCGAAAGATTAGTATGAGACATGAGTTCAGAATATCAGCTTTAATTTCCTGGAGTTCACATCTAGATGTGTTAAACAACTCAGGACATATCACCGTTTGTATTAGACCACCACATTTTTAGGTGAGCAAAAGTAAAGGAAAAAAATAATCAAAAAAGTAAATAACATTGAATATTTGGTGGCGTAACCCTTGCTTGCAATAACTGCCTCAAGCCTGCAACACTTCGACATCACCAAACAGTTGCATATTTCATTTGTGATGCTATTGCAGGCTTTTACAGCAGCTTCTTTCAGTTCTTGTTTGTTTCGGGGTGTTTCTCCCTTCAGTCTCCTCTTAGGGAGGTGAAATGCATGCTCTTTTGGGTTAATGTCAGGTGATTGACTTGGCCAGTCTAAAACCTTCCACTTTTTCCCCTGATGAAATCCTTTGTTTTGTTGGCAGTGTGATTTGGGTTATTGTCCTGCTGCATGATAAACTTCCTCCTGATTAGTTTCAATGCATCAAGAGCTCAGTCATAGACACATGAAAAGAGAAGTGTCTTTAACCTGGTTAAAAAAATATATACGTTTGGTGCACGTTTAAGATCTTTTGGTAGTTGATTCCGCTTGTGTACAGCATATCTGCTAAACGCTGCTTCTCCCTGTTTAGTTTGGACTCTGGGCTCTACTAGCTGACTTGAGTTCATGGATTTAAGAGTCCTGTTCGGTTAATATTCTTTTTAGGAACTGTGGACACCCTGCTAAATGCACTGATAAAATATTTTCCTCTTTTTGTGTATTGTTTTTTATTATCCAATCGTTTATTATCTGACTCTGTTCATTTTATATGCTACAACCTGTAAAAAAAAATATTACCCAGATTAATTTGTCTAAAACCAAAAGTAAATGCACAATCTTACTGCACTAGTATTTCTGCAGTAATATGGGTTAATCATGGGGTTAATCATCTAGTTAAATGAAGGATTGAAAATTTAAAGATGAAATCCACCAAAACCATTATAACTGATGGATGGCTTATTACCATTTACATTTCTATTACCATTGACCTTTTTACCTATTGGAATATTATTTTTTATGTATCATTCCTAGGCATATTACCCTGATATTATATTCATAATATTCAATACTCCTACCCATATTCTTCATATTCCCCACTCTTTCAAATTGCTGCTAGTTGAAATTGTTATGTGTATTATTGCTCTATTTTTGTGTTATATATTTCTTAATTCTTACTAGGTAGATGTCGTGTGTCATTTCACAAGAATTTCATTGTTCAGAATAATGCAAACTGTGAACTTGAACTTATGACCATTTACATTTCTATTACTATTTACATTTCTTAAAAATCTAGTTGCATTAGACCCTACGCCTTTCATCTTTGTTGATCCTGCCCATTTACCTGCAGTGAAACCTCAAAACATGTTTTCAAAACACCCCTAAAACTCAATATTTACATCAAAGTGCTGCTCTGGGTGTTTCAGAGTTCATTTTATGTAAAAGAAATTAAACTCAATCTTGTGCAAAGCATATTTAGCTCATAACAATGTTACATGTTGAAAACATGGTGTAAACAAGTACTTTACTGAAAGAGTTCATTCAACTCTGTGGGTTAATTAACCTAAATTCCTTTGTAATAAAGGAATGATGTGGTCTCAAATATCATAGTTTCATTTGAAGTTTTTGGTGTCCTCTTAGCACCCAAATATTCTTCTTACTCCTCTTTAACACTGTACATTCTCACTAATTATAATTATTGGCAATTAATACACATATTCAAGGTGACATGATGTGAAGCATACACTCTATATAAAAAACAGTAAACAGATTCATTTAGGCTATTGTTAGATCATTTCTCTCATGGCATGTTTTATTGGTAAGCAGATGTTATTATTCAAATATAGGCTTATATGTAAGAAACTATCCTATAAACATATTTTTCTGCTCTATGGCATGCTCACAGTTGATTTATTTACACACTTCCAGGTAAACCCAAGAATATATGTTTTAAACATGAACAGTTCTTCAACAACTTCAAAGACTGAAAAGTGAATCCTTGTTGTCTCATTTTTCCCTGTGACTAGATTCTGAAAGTGCTTCATATCCATGTTCAGACCTGTACACTAGTAAGAACCATTCAATGTGTGTACTGCCTCCCGGAGAAGCAAACAGACATCGAATGTAAGTCCAGCTGGGAAACCACATTCCCCTGCTTCAGCATGCTGGCCACGGTCAGGCTAAGGATCTTCCACTGTTCCCATGCCTTCACCTGCCCAGTGTGAAGTGGGGTTACTCCTCGGTGTGTTCCTCCGTTTGGTACAATGCGACAGAGATGGATCTGTAAGGGTCCAGAACCATCCGGGCACAGCGCACTATGGTGAATAACAGGAAGGAACAAAGAAGGAATACGAAGAATAGGGCAAATCCCAGGTCCACATCCATCTCGAACCTGGCCATTGGCAGGAGAGGAGGCTCCATAGTGGATCGGATTCAAATGACGCAGGTGAAAATACTGATGCAGGCAAAAGGCAGTTCTTTTTTGCTCAATTTTATTTGTTACCTTTGTTTTGTTGTATTAGTTTTTTGATATTTACACCATAAGACTCTTGTTGAAGTGAGTTAAAAAAGGTATTCATAATTCAGTCTTCCTTCTAGGTCCTTCTAAAAATCTGTTTTCCTGTTCAGTTTTCTTTGTGTTTGTCTCCTCTTGCTTCAGTGTCTTTCCTTCATGACTACAGAGCTCAGGGTCCAGCTTCAGCAATGTCTGTCCATCTCTGTCTTCTTCTCTCACTCTCTCTGTCTATCACACACATTCAGTCTCTCTGGCTTTCTCCCCTTTTCTCTCTTTCTGTCTTTATCTGGTCACTAACTAGATAGATCCTCCTTTATTTGGATAGAGTCGATTTACTCTGCCCTGGTGTTGAGTCTGTCTCTAGTGGCATCAGAGCGCAGAAGGCAATCTGCATCTTTATGGTCAGGATCAGTTTTCCTCTCAAGTGAATTGCCACCAAGGCATCATATCCTCTTTCTCTTCTTATACCATTCTTCATCAGCTTTTCTCTCAATTTCATAATTTTTTTTTCAGTCCTTTCACTCAAGTCTAAGGCTTTTGTGAATTTCACTTTTTACCAATCTTATCACATATCTATGATTTTATCTGTCACTCTCAGCTTCTCCCTTTACTCACAATCCCCACAATAGTTGACCAGGCTAGCTCTTCTATGTACTTCTGCATGGAGAAGATACTTGTTGTCACACCTGTCTCGGGTAATGTTATCTCTACAGGAAGGTGGTGTATTACACAGCTACAATTTCTGCCAGTTGTAATAGCAGTAATGATTACACAAAAGCACACGCACATACGTTAATAACCGCTAGGATTTTTTGGGAACTCTTGGTTACAAAAAGCAAACTGACATTTACATGGTTACATGGTTCTTGAGGAGTTCAAGAGCCCTGCTGGGTGTTGATGTTTCCTGGGGTGTTCCAGGGCACTGCTGGCTGTTGATGGTTCCTGGGGAGTTTGAGGGCACTGCTGGCTGTCGATGGTTCCTGAGGAGTTTGAGGGCACTGCTGGCTGGTGACGGTTCTTGGGGAGTTTGAGGGCACTACTGGATGTTGATGGTTCCTGGGGAGTTTGAGGGCACTGCTGGCTGGTGACGGTTCCTGGGGAATTTGAGGGCACTGCTGGCTATTGATGTTTCTTGCGGAGTGCCAGGGCCCAGCTGGGTGTTGGTGTTTCTTGCGGAGTGCCAGGGCCCAGCTGGGTGTTGGTGTTTCTTGCGGAGTTCCAGGGCCCTGCTGGGTGTTGATGGTCCCTGGGAAGTTCCAGTACCCTGTTGGGTGTTCTAATCTCAGCTATGGCCTGATGGACACCAATCCCCTCCTTAACTATTGATGAGACACATTAGTGCCAAGACTGCCTGAGCATGTCTCTCTGTCCGTCCCAGTTGGGTGGAGAGTTGAGCCCGGGAGCGGTGGACCGGTGTCATTAACCAAAGAGAGAGTGAGAGTGGGTTGGTGGGGGGCAGAATTTAGCAGTAGGGGTACACTTCTCATGTTGTATTCATCATGTTTTGGCCAATAACAATGTCACACAGACTGAATGTCACACATAAGAGAATAACATGTAACACACACATCCATATACAGTGCCACCAAAGTTACTGTAGTGTCCAAGCTTAGGAGTAATACTATCTACCCTACAAAAACACCTCCAGCATTCACTCCATCCGCTTCACCCCCAGGCTGTGAGAAGAGGAGAGGAAACTGATCCTTGGAGCTGGCCATAGATCTCTGTTTCGTTTGACTACTGGTAAAGGAGGAAGAGACGGAAAACAGATACAACCCAATTAAGACAGAGCTGTCTTTTGTTTCTTTGCCAATTAAGTAACACAAACGACATGTAAAGGAATGAATTGATGGATGATAGATAGAATACGGTGTTGGAAATGATTGAATGGAAGGGAATAAACAAAAAACATGTAAAAATACAATAACCAACTCAAAGAAGCAACAAACTGGATAGCCACGAGTGGGGTTAGCAAAGTAGCTAAGGGCAGCAATTGTAGCCTATGTTAATGAAAAAAATAGCACAACAGTAATCTCTGCTAAAAATGGTAAACTAAACAAAATCTAGTTACATACCTAAGAAACATAAATAACAAAAATAAGAATATATTGTTTGAAATGTGTTAGTGCTTGTTTAATGTTACAATTATAGTGGGTGACCACTGCTGGGGTGGCTCTACTCCTTTTCCAATTCAGTGGAAGAACACTGTTTTGTGGTGTCCCACCACTGAGAGGAAGAGGAAGTAGGTCGTTTTTAAATACGTTTTTTGACAAGCACATGGTTATGTTGGTAAAAAGGGTGTGTGAAGTAGAAAGGAAAGAGAAGTTAATCTTGAATCTGTGTATCTGTAGAGAACAGAATGCAAAGAAGCTGACTGGCCACACAAAATGTTGACGGTTACCCACATATTTATTTATTCACTTAATTAAATATATATCCACTGATGAACCAAAACAGGACTCACAGGTAAAGCAAATAACATTGATTATCTCCTAACTAGGGCACATGTTAAGGTCTGGGTAGATATGATGGTAAGTGAACAATCAGTTCTAGTAATCAATTTGTTGGATGCAGGAGAAATTGCCAGCAGGAAAGACCTGAGCGACTTTGTCAAGGGTCGAATTGTTATGGCCAGATGACTGGGTCAGAGCATCTCTGAAATCGCAAGGTGTGTGCTCCCAGTCTGTAGCGGTTAGTAGCAACCGACAGTGGTCCGAGTTGGGACAAACCGACAACAGGGTGTTGGGCACCCAAGGCACATCGATGCATGAGGGCAGCGAAGGCTATCCTGTCTGGTCCGAACTGACAGAAGGTCATCTGTGGCACAAGTCACAGAAAGTTTTAATGAAGTTTATGGGAGGAATGGGTCACAACACATAGGGCATCGCACCCTGCTGCTTATGGGGTTGCGTAGCCACAGACCACAAAAGCGCCTAGAAAACTGGAAAACATTCACTCAGGAAGCACTGTTACCATTGTCTCACAAACTAAGGAAAATGACTAAATCCAAGTGTCACAGCGAGTGATGTCACAGACTGAAATGCCACCGTCACCAACTGCACAGCCAAATTATACACTTCACGTGGTTAAACCAACGATTGGCCAGCTCAATCCATTACACTGTGACAACAATCTGTCCTCACTAAACTTAATTGAACTTCAGATTACAGTTAATGGAAAAAAGGTCATAATTGGCCTCCATGTATTAACATAGCCTGTTTAGCTAAGACATATAAAACAAGGGGGCTCCTTGTTCTGTGTAATGTGAAGTGTTTTAGAATCTAGGGAACTCTGAGATAACCAAGCACCTTCCCTTTAATCTACGATTCGCTCTGTATCTGCCTCATCTCTCCTCTGTCCTTGCTGGCCTCAATTTGAAAACAGTCACTGAGAGGCAGCAAGGACAGTGACCTTGCACAATACCCTTGTATGAAATGACATGCTCCTGTGGGTACTGCACCCTACAGCAGAGTGCAAACATCTCATCACACAGACCAGCTACATCATCACACAGACCAGCTACATCATCACACAGACCAGCTACATCGTCACACAGACCGGCTACATCATCATACAGATCAACTACATCATCACACAGACCAGCTACATCATCACACAGACCAGCTACATCATCACACAGACCAGCTACATCATCACACAGACCAGCTACATCATCACACAGACCAGCTACATCGTCAAACAGACCAGCTACATCGTCATTCAAGTCCTTTATTTTCATGTGATATATACAGCTGAATTCAGACAAGCAAAAGACACAGATACACAGACATTCACAAACACAATAGCACGTGAAATACACACAACACAGAGACCGGTGACCCTCCCAATGCACACTCACACACTTACCAGCAACACAGACACACACGCACACACCAGCACACGCTGCATAATGAATCACATTGTTTATAATCTGCACAGATACAGGTGGTATAACATGTCTCTACCTGTGTTTAGATGTGCCTCGTATGTCAGTAGTGGTGGAGCCACAGTGGTGTTAGTGGGGGGAATTTTCAAGGAGGTCTCTAGGCATGTTCACAAAGCACCTTAGCCTAGGTCTAAGAGCCTCCTAAGCCCTGGGCTATGAAAGTGTTCACACTTGCATATTTTGAAGTGGGCTAGCAGCACCCTAGGGCTAGCTGGCCCCGTTCTGGAGCAGGGTTAGCACCAACTATTCAGGGCTAGCCCCAGAAACACGGTAACAAAATAATCAGTGTGAAACGGAGTCAAGAACAAAATCCAATTACAAAAGCCGCACTTTCGCCACATTTATGTATGCTCTTTTGACGCTCGCCGCCACCAATAGTGCCACTCTATTTGTGTTTTGGTCCTTTCACTCTGAAAACTTTCCTTGTTTCAGTATACCGGCTTTATCTTAGCGAAGTAATTACTGCAGCTTGCTTTTGACATAAATCTAATCTGTTTTTCTCTCTCTTTACATAGTTTTAATAAAATTGTCAAAGCAAATGCTGACAGCTTGGCTGTCTTAATCAACTGGTGTCAAAAAGTTGTTAATTGAATCTTCGGAGAGTAAGACTGCGTGTCAGCAAATTTACAAAAATGTACTGTAACATTATTTGCATGCCAGAGAGAATGACACATTTGTGGCTTGTTATAGAAGTTAAATTTGTCTTGTGTCGTATTTGTCCGTTAGCCCACGGCTTAGAAATACAAGTGTGAAACTTTAGCCTAGGGCTAATCCTTAGCTCAGTGTTAACAAACTCTTGTGTGAACACAGGCTCAGCTAACACAGGGCCAGTCTTAGCTTCGGGTTAAGAACAGTGCAGTGTGAAAAGGCCTTCTGATTGGTGTCAGACTGAGGTGGGGAGAGGATCTTCTTTCTTTCCCGGTTCACATGTCGTGTTCAGGGCCACATCCTGTTTCGGCTCCTTCCCTGGCATTCTACGGGTCAGAGGGGACAGTCAGACAGACATCAATGAAGCTAGTTGGCGTAATGGAGTGTTATGTGACAGCTCTGGTAAATGTTTTTTGCAATTCACTCTGTCATCCAGCAGAGGTCCCTATATACTATGAAGCACTGCACAACATTCAGTTAGTAGTACGCAAGTGCCACTTTAAATAAAATAAATAAAATAAATCTTAGATCAATAAATAAAATATCTCAGTGCCGTTTGGTGTCAGTTTGGATTGAAGACACACTGTCTAGACTTGAAGAAGACAGACCTAACTAAATGTATTTCTTAATTAAAAAAAACCATTTAAGGCTTCAAATTACAACAATACTCAAATTAAACAACCCACAGAAGTAATGCCTGGTCAGTGTTTTGCAGGGAATGATGGAATACATTATTAAATAAATAATTCAACAGAGGACTGGAATGCACAGTAGAAAGATCAATTAAATAGCCGGTGTGAGAGAAAATGTTATACATTTATTAGTGAAAAAAAGCAAATTCTGAAAATGTGTCTTTGTGTCTAAACCACAGAGAGAGTGGTAAAGTAACAGCACCTGCTTTATCACCATGTTATATACCTTCCTCACAAGGGGGGGCATCGCTAGGTAAAACTCATATCATATGACCGAAAATTAACTGTCAAAGCAAACATGCTTAGTTTGGAAGGTATAATTGGTTAAGTAAATACATTCAAATCAAGAAATGGCTTCTGAAAAAAAGCTTAGTAAAAGGTGTTTTTGATGAGGTGGGTTTTTATAGTGCTTGTCAGAGCTCTCAGAATGAACCGTCATTCCAAATGTATAACCATGTATACTTCATATGTCACCACCAAGTATACTTCCAGAATGTAGTATGTTCACTGTGACAGAACAGTAGTTTCTTTGTATTTCCAGCAGTGCAGTGAAGTGAGAAGGCGAGTACAACCTTGGGGCATGGAAGACTCTTGGTTTACCACAATCTTCATGAATGAGAGGGGTGTTCATTATGACAGACTTCCCATTATTAAGTCAGGGAGGTTTAGGCACATAGACACATGCTTTTTATTCATCGTTGTTGCACCTAGGACCCAATAATCTACAAATGATGGAAAATTTCCTTGAATAACAGGATTATAGGAATGGATTAGGATTCTTTACGAAAACATGTGATTTTGGAATTTCTAGAGTCCCATTCCAGAAAACAACTCCTAGTCTCATCGCTTTGATGTTGATCTTAAAGGTTTCCAATGGATATAAGCAGCGTTTGTAATTAATTATAATTCCAAGTGGACATTGATTTGTTGAATTCAGATCCAAGTGGTAGGATTAGAGGGGGAGTAGCAGTTACTTCTGGTCAGGGATCTACTGTTAGAACTGCAGAATATGTGATAGGGCATAAAATCAGGGGGTGGGGTTAAAGTGTTGAAGGTCAAAGGTCATAATCAGATTGATGACCTGGGAATCGTGGAAGGCCGGATGCTGGGCAGGACATCCCAGCTAGAGGTGGAGCTGTTGTAATCAAAATACAGAGCCATGTGACCAGGAAACAAGAAATATCAAGTCACAAAACAGAATTTTACATTTAGGTAATTTTACAGAAATGGTTAGGGTTAGAATTGAAGCAACAACCTGATACAAGATCTTAAGAAAACAGCATCTCTACCAATTTCAGAAGGTTAATGGTAATGTTATTTTCAAATTATACAGCACATCATCTATTGGAGATACAGTCCAAAAGTATTGGAACGGCAAGGCAAATTCCTTTGTTTTTGATGGTCACTGAAGACATTTGAGTTTAAGATCAAAAGATGAGATGAGACAAGAGTTCAGAATTTCAGCTTTCATTTCCTGGAGTTGACATCGAGATGTGTTAAATATTTTCGGACATATCATTGTTTGTATTTGACCACAACATTTTTAGGAGAGCAAAATTAAAGGAACAAATCATCTTAAAGTAAATAACATTGAATATTTGGTGGCATAACCCTTGCTAGCAATAACTGCCTTAAGCCTGTGACCCATTGACATCACCAAACTGTTGCATACTTAATTAGTGATGCTATTGCAGGCTTTTACAGCAGCTTCTTTCAGTTCTTGTTTGTTTCAGGGTGTTTCTCCCTTCAGTCTCCTCTTAGGGAGGTGAAATGCATGCTCTGTTGGGTTAAGGTCAGGTGATTGACTTGGCCAGTCTATAACCTTCCACTTATTTCCCCTGATGAAGTCCTTTGTTTTGTTGGCAGTGTGATTTGGGTTATTGTCCTGCTGCATGATAAACTTCCTCCCAATTAGTTTCAATGCATTTCTCCATAAATTGGCAGACAAAATGTTTCTGTACACTTCTGAATTCACTCTGCTGCTACCATCATCAGTTACATCATCAATAAATATTAATGAGCCAGTTCCAGAAGCAGCCATGGACGCCCAAGCCATGACATTACCCCCACCATACTTCACAGATGAGCTTGTATGCTTTAGATCTTAAGCAGTTCCTTTCTTTGTCCACACTTTGGTAGAGATTAATCTTGGTCTCATCAGTCCATAAGATTGTGTTCAAGAACTTTTGCGGCTCATCTCTGTACTTCTTTGCAAATTTCAATCTGGCCTTCCGATTCTTACTGCTGATGAGTGGTTTGCATCTTGTGGTGTGGCCTCTATGTTTCTGCTCTCTGAGTCTTCTTCGAACAGCGGATTGTGATACCTTCACCCCTGTACTGTGGAGGTCGTTGGTGATGTCACTTACTGATGTTTTGGGGGGTTTCTTCACAGCTCTCACAATATTTCTGTCATCAACTACTGTTGTTTTCCTTGGCCGACCTGTTCAATGTCTGTTGCTCAGTACACCAGTTGTTTCTCTCTTTTTCAGGACATTCCAAATTGTTGTGCTTGCTATGACAATGTTGGTCCAATGGCTCTGGTCGATTTTCCTTATTTTCTCAGCTTGACAATGGCTTGCTTTTCTCCCATAGGCAGCTCTCTGGTCTTCTGGTTGGTTTATTCTCTTTAACAAGAAATGCAGTCTTTATAGGTTTAAACCAAGGATGGAAACTTAAGACTAGTCACCCAGAGCTATACAAAAATTTAACAATCAAACTAAAAGGCAACAGCTGGGCAACAATAAACATCTGTCAGTCACATGTTCCAATACTTTTGCTCACTTGAAAAATGGGTGGGTTCAAACAAAGGGTGGTAGGTCCTGAGTCATTTAGCACATCTAGATGTGAATACCAGGAAATGAAAGATGAAATTCTGAACTTTTCTCTCATACTCATCTTTTGATCTTAAACCCCAATGTCTTCAGTGAACAACAAAAACAGAGGAAAGTGTATTACCGTTCCAATACTTTTGGAGGGGACTGTAAACTGATGTTGCATGTCCACAATGATCTAATCAACAAAAAGCTGACAAATCATGTTTGATGTTGTAACTTTGATAATAGGGCAGGCCAGCATCTCCAG
Source organism: Esox niger (assembly GCA_016801105.1). NCBI lineage: Eukaryota > Metazoa > Chordata > Actinopteri > Esociformes > Esocidae > Esox > Esox niger. The sequence continues at coordinate 36,399 of JACXGJ010004369.1, forward strand.
GTATATCTGTAAAAGAACACTGGCAGTTTTATTTAGCATTTAGTATTTCGTTGATGATGAGGTCATTTTGATGAACATGTGGTATTTGTGAATATGCATGCAGTAGGTATCAGGTATTATGGAATATTCCGGTTTCCCACAACCCTTTTGTTAAGCAGGTGTTTGAAAAATCTGCCAAGAGAGATGGGTGGAGTAAGATACCAAAGAACCCAGAGAAACCCAGGACATTTCAGATTAAAGCATGCCACAATTGTCTAGATGTACTATGGCCAACAGAGGTTGCCAGCGCAACAATACTTTGGTTCACTATTGCTTCTTCTGCTTCAGTTAACTCCATTGTTATTATATCTAGCATAAACAAAAAGAGAATTGCGTTCACACGCCCCCTCTTTCCAAGAATCGGATTTTGGAACACAGTTGGACATTTATTTCCACCATATCACTTATCTAGCTACTCAAAACGCTTCTCAGGGTGAGCTTACAGGTAAAAATCACTTAAATAGGTACAAAAGGTGAAATAAACAACAAGTAGGTCGTTAAGAATGAGGGAATCCTGAGATAGAAAGAAGGGGAGAGAAGATAAGGTTAACTGCTGAATGCAAGTTTGAAGAAGTGGGTTTTGAGGGCCCGTTTGAAGGATGGCAGAGAGTTGGTGGCAGCTGAAAAGGCCCCTGTCTCCCCAGGTTTGGAGCTTGGGCCTGGTGGTTTTAAGAGTGGTTGTGTCCATAGACCTGAAGCATTGGGTAGGTGTGTGGTGGATGAGGAGGCCGGAGAGGTAGGGAGAGGCCAGGTCTTTTTTACTTTGTAGGTGGTGAGTACTATTTAAAAATGCAAGCCAAAAGGGGGTACACATTCTGAGAACACTGTTGGTTATCTGAGCTTCCAAACATTAAATACTTTAGGTAGAAAGGTTTGGTGGTAAACCAATAATAAAAAATATTAGTAAATTAGAAAATAAAAAAATACAATATGGGAAAATGTTCACTCAATGTTTAGAGGAACATTAAGTTGCATTGTTGTGAAAGTGTGTGAAACCATGGGCGTTTAACCAGAATCTTACAAACAGGAGGTGAAGCATGTTGGCTCTATTCTTTTACTGATGAAGCCAAATACAATGGCAATGATATAAAGCAGAACATATATTGTCAATCAGATCAGTGTTTTGCTAGCAGCAACTGTCCATTTGACTTCCTGGATCATAGAGGAGGCAGAACGTGTGAAACCTAAAGAATCCAGGCAGGCTAGTAAGCTGAGAAATCTAAGAAAAACCTCAGTGTCTTACCGTATGGTCTTCACTATGAAGCAAATGATGACAGCCAGACCAATGCAGCCACACAGAGCTCCTATCACTATTGCAGTTATTTCACCTGCAAAATACATCGATGCATATTACAACTAAGAAATTAAACATTAGAAGATATATATTCACCAGAGGCCTACATTGCTAATCAATATACTACGAATATTCACATTCATCTTACCGGCAGAGAACACCTTCAGTGATTCTGTAAATGGAAAGCGGATTATGTTATAGGGCATTGTACACCTGACAAATGGGCTACACACAGTTATAACAGTTTGTCATGGTATGTAGCTTGTCTGATGGTTCTTGTCAAATATTACTGTGTTAGTTTGTTAGCACCTAGTAAACCTGACCAAATCCAATTGGAATTGAGGTGCTTGACAATGTTGACCATGGACATGGGTATACAGTCCCCTCCAAAAGTAGTCCGAAGTTGTTTAACACATCGTGATGTGAATACCAGGAAATGAAAGTTGAAATTCTGAACTTTTGTCTCATACTCATCTTTTGATCTAAATCCCAAATGTATTCAGTGACCAACAAAAACAAAGGAATTTGCCTTACTGCTCCAATACTTCTGGAGTGGACTGTAAAGGCTCCACTACACAACTGTCTGTGTGGTTTTTAGGTGTCGAGTTTGTTTTGTTTATGCTGTGTTAGGGTGTGCTGTGTTAGGTGGTGCTGTGCTGGGTGAAGCTGTGTTAAATGTTTCTGTGTTAGGTGGTGCTGTGTTAGGTGGTGCTGTGTAAGGTGGTGCTGTGTTAGGTGGTGCTGTGTTAAGTTTTGCTGTGTTTGGGTGTGCTGTGTTAGGTGGTGTTGTGTTAAGTGGTGCTGTGTTAGGGTGTGCTGTGTTAGGTGGTGCTGTGTTAGGGTGTGCTGTGTTAGGATGTGCTGTGTTAGGGTGTGCTGTGTTAGGATGTGCTGTATTTGCTTGTGCTCTGGTTAAATTGTGCCAGGTTGGAACCTAAATAAAATACATGTGGTCTCAGGTCAAGAAATAAAATAATTAGAACCCAGTACACACCACTTTTTCTCTAGCTCAGTTTTCCTCTCTCTCTCTCCCACCTCACTCTCTCCTATCTCTCTCTTCCCCCTCTCTCACTCCCAATGCCACCTCTCCCTCACTCACTCTCTCTCTCCCACTGGCATCGCTCCCCCTTCTCTCTTCTCATGCCATCTCCCCCCTTGCCTTCCTCCTGTCACATGACAACAATAGTGTCAGTGTTTAGAGAAGTGATTTTACAAAAACGATGCCAACTTGCAAACAAACAGACTTCCCGCTCATTTACTCTCCCCTCCCCTCTCTCTTTCTACCTATCTTTTCCCAATTTTCCCTTTCTCTCTCATTTTTAGCTTTCACAGTCAGTTCTGAGCCTGAAGTCCTCTTTTTGCTATGCCAAGCACCACACCATATCCACCAACATGTTGGGTGTTGAGTGAACCGTTAAAAGGTTGGCCCAACCAAGGCACTTCTTACTGTTTTCATTAGGTACACAGCACTTGCCCTGTTAGCATGTTAGCACTATGTTGTTTCTCTGACACTGAATGAACGAGGATGTGGGGTTCATCAAGTTGTGAGAGAGGTTACCGAACACAGATAATGACAGGTGTGAGGCTGGTCCAGATATAGTGTTTATGCAACAATGTTTGGTGGTCTGTAAGTAGAATCCCTATCATATGTCAGTGAGCCATTCAATCTTGTTTGAAAGTGAGTGATTTTGATGATCTTTGGCAGATATCGGCACATACATGACAAAGAGACATTTCTGGCTCTATAGTGCCAGATTTACACCAAGCAGCCCAAAATCCCAGGAAGCATCTTTAAAAAATGTTATTCTGTGCACTTCAGAAAGACATGAACGTGTAGATTTGTGAATGGTGGTCACTTAAGAAACCTTGCATTAAAGATGCAGTTGGCAGTGACCACTGGTTGTAAAAGTGGGGATACGAAGCCACTGCATTACAAACTAACAATTTATGACTAACAGAGGTTTGGTCTTGATTTTAGTAAATGATTATGCACACAGAATATATTAAACATCTTGCACAAAAATATGAGGTTAGAAACCTTATTTTGTTCAACGCAAAAGTCCTGGACTGCATATTAAAGTGAGAATAATTAGAAATGGCTGGTTAAATTAAAGGACTGTTTGACTATGGACAGCAACACTGTATTTTGGGTCAGTTCAGTGCCTACATGTTGAACAAATTCACAACCCTATGACAAATGTTAGATATAAATTAAAATAGAACATAGTGAGTTTGCACAACAAAATTGAATTAATGTTGATTCAATGTAGAATCTCTCGTCCTTTCTACCCATCTGACCTAGTGGGAAGGATGAGAGGATGGTCCGGTCATTGAGGGGTTGAGTTGTACGGTAGTTGTCCTGCATGAGCAGAAGATTAGATTCCTCCTTCTTACTGGTGAACAGCACTGTTTCCAGCTTCGTCAGCTAAGGAGGCAAGGAGGCAAATGAGGAAGAAGAGTAGGAAGAGGCATGATGAGGGTGGTGAGGAAGTTGGGAAAGAGAAGAGGAAGATGAGATGAGGAAGAGAGGAGGAAGAGTGGATGAAGTGGAAGGAGGAAGCAGGAAGTGATGGGAAAATTGGATGAAGAGTGGATGAGGAGGAAGATAGAAGGAAGATGTGGAAGAGAGAATAGTGGGAGAAGACAGGACAAAGAATGGATGAAGAGGTAGAGAGCCGGAAAAAGATGACATGATTTATATGATGATTTCAATTCAGCCAAACTGACATGAACCTCACATTAACGCATACACATGCACTAATTTACCCTTTCCTCACCTGTGTGCGTGAGATTTTGATAGTGTCCGTGAAGACAGTCCAGAGAACACTCTGGAAGCAGGGAGGGGTGGTGAGGGAGCCATTGTAGCGGTAGTACCGGCCCAGGTCCGGGGGGAGGAGGGACTGGACATCAAATGCTGGGATGGAAACACTCTGACCTGTACATGGTGGGAGCGAGGTAGGATGGAACAGGAATGAAGGTTAGGGTGGAGGTGCCAGGATTGATTCCTGACGATGCCCAGAAGTGCAGCTCAGCACTTTAATCACATGTCAGCGATTCCCCATGAACATAAAGAGTGTAGCCTTGGATGTCATTTCTCATGGACAGTGTAGACCTGTTATGATACAATGGAATGCCTGTGATAAGAGCAGCATTAGTTCTGGTGCTTTGGACAAAATACAGTTATCTTTGGAATTTGTGCAGGGGACCTTTGGCCAATAGACTTGTGGTAATTTGCAAGAGAGATAGTGAAGCGACACTTTCTGGTTCCCATGCTTGTCCCATTACTACACTTAACAGAAAATATATAGACCCAGAATTTTATCAAGCATCTTGTTACTTACGAAATACTTTAGTTCTGGATAAACCAACATTTTCTTGGATAAAAAGTTAAATCAGGTAAATTATCTACTAGAGGTTAGCTGTGATAATGCATATTGGTTGAGTTGATGACTGCCTCACCTGCATGTCTGATGCGACCCAAGTAGTTGAGGATGTTCCAAAATGCTGGGTTTGCCTCCTCACCTGTCTGATATAACACACAATCCCTGGTCACCAATGTACTGGCTTTACTATGTGTTCTGAATGCCTTTCTTCCTACAAAAGAATGCACTATACATTTATTACACTAAGTGTCTCTGGATAAGAGCGTCTGCTAAATTACTGAAATGTTCCTTTAATTGTAATAATGCAATGTGTCGATTTCCCAACTGAATAAATGATAAGTAAATAATGGTCATCTGTAAGCAGTTGTAGAGAACAAAACATTTTGAAGTATGTAATGTGTACTGTGTTTGAACTGACTGTCAGTTGCTGGGAATAGACCCACCTCTATGAGGACCCCCAGCACAGCCAGGCCGTCTCGTTTGGTCATAGCCACGGACATGTTGGGGTACAGCTCAGAGTTATAATGGACCACATGCAGCTACACAGAGAGGGAACAGGGTTAGTTGGTGTGTTTGCATCAGGCAGTGTCGAACCATTTGAGAATCCCTCTCCATGAGTCTGAATGAACAGTGTTGCTTAATTTGTTTACATAGGGGTCAGACAGGAGAAAGAGAGCGAGAGGGAATGAAAGAGTGATGCAGGAAGGGGGTGGGGGATGTGCTGACTCATTGAAAATCCCTTGAAAAGAGTGGGGGGTGGGTGGATAGAGAGGGTGTAACAGATATAGACACGAGTTGTCTCAGAGTATTCAGAACACACTCCTCCATGTTTTCAAACAGGTATTCCTTGTGTCTTCTCTCTCCCTCTCCTCTTCTGTCTCTCTGTCCCTACCCTTCTCTCTCTGTTGGCATACCTGTGCAGTTGACAATGGGCAGAGTGGGAATTTATTGTATTATCTCACTCTCTCGGTTTCTCTCTGTCGCTGTTAGTTCAATTTAAAGGGCTTTAGTGGCACGGGAAACATTTCTGTACATTTCCAAAACGCTGCAGAGCATGGATATACAATCCTCCCCAAACCTGGACTAAATAGAAAAGAGGCTGCTTTCTATTGTTAATTTGCATGTGTTAGTTGAAAAGAGGAAAAAGAGGAAAGCATTATTGTTGGTAATGTGACGCGTGAACATGTTGACATGTTTGTTTGGTGGAGGTTTTCTCCCTGTCAGATGTCACAGCTCGTTGTCTAAAGAGAGAGGACACACCACACAAGAAATGACTGTACCCACAGCAGAGAAAGTGGGCACAAGTTTCATGGATGGTGGTCAAAGTATTGTACATTTATAGTTTGTGCCAGTAAATTAAATTGTACCGATGAAAACAATGTATCCACGTATCCACTGTTAAAATGTTAAATACAGTACGTGAGAATTATGTATGTTAGAATAGAATGCATAAACTTAGTGGAAGGATATACAGTTAAGCCCTAAAGTATTCATACCCATGCCAAATTTTGAGCAATAGTGAATTTGTATTTGACCAATAGGTTCCTTCTGGCTGGAAATGACATTACATAAGTGACAAAACACGGTAAGGTATTGTGCTGGAAATACAAATGAAAAAATGGAACTGTATTCGTTTTTACGAAAAATGCCATGTCCAACATTCTCTTGAAATTGTGGCAAATGTTTCCACCATGAGAGAGCATTTTAGTCATTTAAAAATTGAGAACAGCTGAACAGCAGTTCTCTAGTCAGTTACTAGTCAATTGCAAGTCATGGCTAAATAGAGAAATAGTTATGTTATTCATTTGTGTCGTTCATATGTGTCAAAAGAGACAGTTCTGGTCAGGTGATATGGTTGATTTATCTGGGGGATGATGACTAAGACGCTGCATGATGAGAGATAACTTAACCCTGTCGCTACCAGGTCTTTTTTTTTATTGTTCGTGGAATCTTTTCCTTCTGAGCCACTCCAACCTACCACAAGCCACAACCCAAAAGACAACACAACTCAAGAGGAAAATAAGCAACATATAATAAATTAACCGAAGTGAAAACCCACATAAAAAACTAACTGAATACATTTTATGTAAACATAACTCACAATGTGTTTAAAAGGATAAATGCATACAGATACAGGAGTTCATAAATATTTGAACTTCAGATCACCTTTTGGGGTTCATGATCTGAAGGAAACAGGAGGCCATAATGTGGTCACGTATTTGGCAGAATATTTGGTAGAGCAACTCTGTTTCCACCGAATATTTTGGGCGAAGTGCACAGGGCCTTTCATCTCTTGTCTTCTTTCTGCCTGTGGCAGCCTTTCAACAGCAAGAGAAGTCTATTTGAGTCTTAGTCAAAGTTTATCTTAATTGAATGTCAGTTACAGTGGTCAGGTTTTCTGCCTCTGTGTACTCTCTGTTTAGGGTAAGGTAGCATTTCAATGTGCTCACTCTCTCTCTGTATCTTTGTGTTTTTCTTTCTATGTTTTTGTTCGTTCTCTCCTGTCTCTCTCCCTTTCTCCATCACTGCACTTTTCTATCACTCCATAATTTCACCACCTAAATTTTAAATTCCAGAGCAAATATAACATTCCTTTCCACCAAAGAACTGGACAGCATGCCAAGTTGTCATAGTCAAAAGTGTGTGTGAGTATTCGTGTGTGTGTGTGTGTTTGTGTGTGTGTGTGGGTGTGCACGTGTTGTAGAGAAGGTTGGCCTCCCTCGCCTGTAGGTGTTTTAGAGGTTTTTACTGGCATGCTTACTAGTTCAAGTGTATTTTTAATCCAAATGTCTTTAACTATTTTAATTCTACTACATTTCATTTACCCAATTAAATGAACATTGATTGATTGATTAAACTTTATTTTGTGTTTAGTTTCTTTGCTATGACTTGTGTTAACCAGATAAGCTAAAGGTCTAAACTACTTTTTAGTATTTGTGAATATTATGTAATAGAATTACATAACAGGATCGTTTGTGAACTGATGTGCTTGATATTATAACCTGCCTGGACAGTTTTGGTAACGAATATATCTCCTTACTCCTGAAATAACCAATTGAAGTGGAGACTTTCAGCTTTAATTCAAGGGGTTGAACAAAAATCATATGAAAATCTTCATAGGACATGTTTTGGAAATGCCCCTTATTTCAGGGGCTCAAATGTATTTGGACAAATTAACATAATCAAAGATCAATTGTGAATTTTTTATGATTTATCAAGAATCCTTTGCAAACAATGAATGCTTGATGTCTGGAACGCATGGACATCACCAAATGTTGAGTTTCCTCCTATGTGATACTTTGCCAGGCCTTTACTGCAGCTGTCTTCAGTTCAGATTGTGGATCTTTCTGCCTTAAGTTTTGTCTTCAGCAAGTGAAATGCATGCTCGATCAGGTTGAGATCTGGTGATTGACTCGGCCATTGCAGAATGTTCCACTTCTTTGCTTTAAAAAACTCTTGGATTGCTTTCACAGTATATTTTCGGTCATTGTCCATCTGTAAATTGAAGTGCCGTCCAATCAATGTCGCAGAATATGTCTGAATCTGAGCAGACAACATATCCCTATACATTTCAGAATTCATCCGGCTGCTTCTCTCTTCTGTCTCATCATCAATAAACACTAGTTACCCTGTGCCATTGGAAGCCATGCATGCCCATGCCATCACACTGCCTCTACTGTGTTTTACAGATGATGTGGTATGCTTCGGATCATGAGCCGTTCCAATTCTTCTCCATACTTCTTTAAGTTTATCTTAGTTTCAGCTGTCCAAAGAATGCTGTTCCAGAATTGGGCTGGCTTTTTAGAATTTTTTTGGCTAATCTGGCCTTTCTATTCTTTAGGCTTATAAATGGTTTGCACCTTGTGGTGAACCTACTGTATTTGCTCTCATGAAGTCTTCTCTACATGGTAAAATTGGATAATGACATGCCTACCTCCTGGAGAGTGTTTTTCACTTGGCTGGATGTTATAAAGGGGTTTTTCTTTACCATGAAAAGGATCCTATGATCATCCACCACTGTTGTCTTCTGTGGACATCTTGTTGTCTTCTGTGGTGACTGCACTTTAAGCCCATGTTCATTATTTAACTGTAACTTGAACATATTTTGATATACAGACAAAATACCAAACCCAGTGTCCAAATATTTCCAGCCCTATCGGTACACACATCTCTCACACGCACACACACACACACACACACACACACACACACACACACACACACACACACACACACACACACACACACACACACACACACACACACACACTGTAATGGGAGAGTTAGCAAGAACAATGATTAATGCAGTGTCGTCAGTCATGATTCAGTCAGTATCAGTTTGTGCTAGGTTGATGGTCACTAGAACCAAATGTTATGACTTGTTGTCTATTTGCTGATATTGTAGTGAGGTCAGACAGGAGGTAAAAAGTAAGCTTAGTGTATTTTTATGTGTATTTATTCAACATACTTTATGCAATCATGTCAGAAAGTCAGTCTCAGAGGCACTCCGTAGACAAAACTATTCTCCAGTCGTGGAGGTTGTCTTTCTGTTGTATTGAACCAGATAGCTTATGTTTACTGCGCTGTCAACAACTGTTCTCCTTTTTGTTTCTCCTAGAACCTACCATTACCCCTCCCCCTTCACACACACACACACACACACACACACACACACACACACACACACACACACACAC